>VZRN01006445.1:432450-443198 GCA_013397935.1 Dasyornis broadbenti
AAAAAAAAACCACAAAAAATCAAAACCAGTGTTCAAACTGTTATAGACATGTTTTTACCTTTTCTGCTCTGGTACTTTTTTTAACAGATTCACTCCTAGAAAGACTACATGGATGATTAAAATGAAATGTTGTATTTATATTTTATGATATTCCTCTACTACATTTTATGAAAAAAGTGAAATAGTCCCAAGAGAAAGGAATGATGAAGATACATTCCTGGCTCTTTTACATCACTTTTCTTCTATTGCTCTTGATATGTATTAGAAAAGGCTGAAAATAGTCTTCACTTAGTTCAACACACACTTGTCATGCGAGGTTACAAAGATGGATAAACTATGTGATCCATATGAAGACTCATGATGGAACTGGACACACAACCTGGATCTTCAGCCCCCCAGCAAAATGCCTCAGTCACATCCTTTTCCCTACATATTTAAAAGTATATACTATAGAGAAAAATATAATAAAGAGCTTTCCAAAGTTAACATTTCATGTACAGAAGTATCAGAGCAAAGCACTTCATAATCAATATGGAAAACTAAAAACTGGGACACTGTCCTGGGTTGGTTTGTGGGTTTTTTGGGGTTTTTTTACTATTATTTCATTTTTCTAAATACATAGAAGCAATGAGAAAAGAAAAAAGCCTCACATGCCAAGACCAAAATCATGCTTTACAGGTAGCAATATAATTCTATTATTTCTCACAATAATACATTTGATTGTGTGAAGGATCACTTCTTTCACTTGCAATTAAATGTAAACCATGACACAGATACAATCTGTCAATTTCTCTGCAAAAGCAGTGGGTCAAAGCAATTTCCTACAGAGTATCACACAACCAATGTCTGAGGTAAAAAAGAAAAATGTGACAGGATCATCACCTTCAGATCTGCATGCCATACAAGAAGAAAGCAATTTCCTCTGTTGTAAATTTCGTAAATATCCACCAATACATTTAAATGAAGTATCTTCCTTCCCATTGAAAGGGAGGCTTGTTTTTCTGTTTTATTATCTATGTTTTAAAGACATTTATAATTTTCTTTCTGCCTTTCAGCTGGTAATTTTCTGAGAAAGTATGTCTTCCCCTTGCCAACATCTATTTCACACCTGTAGGTGAATTTATGATTACATCCTAGTAAAAATGAACAGTACCAATGAAATAAAACTACTTTTTCTCTACAATATCATGAGGGAAAAAATACTATAGACCAGATTTTCTGAGGTTAGCATTTATTTTCAAATTATCTGTACAGCTTTGAAACCAGTTCAACTGTTTTGTAAAAAAAAAAAAAAACCCACACAACACAGACTTTTCATGTATTACCAACAAGACACATGAGTGGGAAAATCTAATGAAAATTTACATAGATTTGTCTTACAGCAGTTACTTTGCTCCCCCTAACTGTGGCATGATATGATGAGTACTGGTGAGTTAAGACAATCAGAAGCTCAAAGAAGAGGGCATCAGTCCCAGAGAGACATTCTTTCACAGAATGGTTCAAGTTGGAAAGGACCCCAGTGGGTCAACCTGGTCCAACCTTCCTGCTCAAGCAGGAATCATCCCAGAGAACATGGCACTGGATTGTGTCCAGATGGTTCTTGAATATCTCCAGCGAGGGTGACTCCACAGCCTCTCTGGACAATCTGTTCCAGTGCTCAGTACAGTACAGTGCCCACACAGTAAAAACGTTCTTCCTGATGTTCAGGTGGAACTTCCTGTGTTCCAGTTTCTGTCATTGTCTCTTGTCCTACTGCTCAGCACCACTGACCAGAGCCTGGCTCCATCCTCTGGACACCCTCCCTTCAGATACTGACTGACATTGATGGAATCACCTCTCAGTTATCTCTTCTCGAGGCTGAAAAGGCCCAGCTCCTTGAGCCTGTTCTGTAAGGAGACATGCTCCTGTACTGAGGAGCCCAGAACTGGACACAGCACTCCAGATGTGGCCTCACCAGGGCTGAGTAGAGCAACAGGATCACATCCCTCAACCTATGCTGCCAATGCGCCTTCTCATGCATCCCAGAACACCCTTAGCCTTCTTGGCCAAAAGGACGCACTGCTGGCTCATGGACAGCTTGTTCTCCACCAGGACCTCCAGGTCCTTCTCCACAGATCTGTTTTCCAGCATGTCAGCCCCCAGCCTGTACTGGTGCCTGGGGTGCTCCAAGTGCAGGATCCTGCATTTGCCTTTATTGAATTTTAGATGGTTTTTCTCTGCCCATCTCTCCAACCTGTCGAGGTCCTTCTGAAGGGCTGTACAGCACTCTGGGGTATCAGTCACTGCTCCCAGCTTTGTGCTCTCAGTAACTTGCTGAGGAGGCATCTTTCCGTTCATCCAAATCACTGATGAATAAGTTAAGTAATATTGGTCCCAGTACTGAAGTTTGGGGGACACCACCAGTGACAGGCCTCCCACTGGACCCTGTGACACTGATTTCAACTCTCTGGGATCTGCCGTTCCGCCAGTTCTCAATCCACCTCTCTGTCCACTCCCCCAGTCCACACTTCCTGAGTTTGCCTGTGAGGACATGAGAGACAGTGTTGAAAGCCTTGCTGAAGTCCAACATCCACTGCTCTCCCCTCATCCGTCCAGGCAGTTGTACCATCACAGAAGGTAAATCAGGTTTGTCAAGCATGTTTCACTCTTAGTAAATCCATGCTGACTACTAACATGATAACCTTCTTATCATACATGTGAATAGAAATGGCCTCTTCGTCAAAGCACTGAGCCAACCAGAATAGAGGCAATCCCACCATGAGGTGGTAGCAGAGACACAAACCTACTTCCACCCTGGCCATACAATGTAGATGCTCTTTTAAGATACAACCATAAGGAATCTTCTTCAATATTCTTTACAAAGACCTCTTCTACAAATACTCCATAACCCAACTGTCTCATTCCACACTGCTATTCCACACAAGGGTCAATCATGATACCATTCATAATGAATTAATACAGAAAGCAACATATTTTTCATCCACAGTCACAAAGCAATTGTTGAATAATATGCTTTAGGCTTTTTTCACAGTGTAATAAAAAATGCTATTGTTCTACAGAGAGAAAGTGACTTTAATGTTCTTCAGAGGTATCGCAGTTTATTGCTTCAGCTGCATATCCATAGCACAGCAGTTTCAACTCTAAAATGTTAAACCCCTTTCACAATGACTGGGTTCAAGATTCAATACTTAAGATTGGATTGCCTAATATTAAGCACTGAAAACAACAGGACATAAGTTTCCTTGCACCCTAAAGCCTTGATTTTGAAATTAACAGGAGCTTCTAAACATGGCAAAAACACCTGAACAAGCTCCTAAGTCAATTATGTGCTGTAATACCTCAAAAGGTATGCTAGAAACATTATTATCCCAGCTGAAACTCAGATAACTCCTCAGCTGGTATAAAGTAGATGTTAATAAGCAAAGAACCATTGTACCAACAGTTTTGGTTAATAAGTAAAACTACAGAAATACTTTTTTCTTTACCTGTAATTTATGTCAAATTTAATTCACCACAGAAATAAATTGTTGCCACTTAATTGCTTTTACTGTACAGCAAAGATGCTTACAATGAAGGATGATAAGCAAGAACATGAATGAACAGTTGCCAGGCAACCAATAAATAAAGGTTCCAAATAGCATGACCTCTCTTTAAAGGATAAAGCTCTAATCATAATTATTTTTTAAATCCATTTCAGTGCCAACTAAAATCATGTTTGCAGCACTAATCCTGGCCTTCCTCATACAAAATGAAACCAAATCTATCATTTGACATATCACAGATAACAAATTAAACAGACGCAACCTGCTCCTTCAGATTATGGTCAACAGTGTAGTCTGAGGATGGCAAACAGGTTAGACAATAAACTGGAATCCGAAACAGAGAGCTGAGAAGATTTAAGCAATTTAAATAGGGTAATTAAAATGATTTTTTTAAGTTACATTGTTTCTTTAAGGATCTCCAAACGGTATTAACACAAAATCCTCCAGTGTTTAACACCACAAAATGATCATTCAGTAAAGTAGAAGGATGAGACAAACTTTAAAATACTAAAACCAGATGCAGTTTGAAATGCTTTAAAATCTATATAATACCACATTCCATCTTTATAAACTCTTACAACATAGTCCTGCTGAGTGCATAAGCAGAGCTGAGGTGCCTGGAGCAAGCACTGACCTTTTAGATGGATTCAAATAAAACTGACAAAGAGCAGCATAAATCTTAAACCAGTTAAAGAACACAGTATATCCACTTTGAAGAAACAATGAATGGTTATTCAGGAGTTTTACATTAGGTCTTCCAAACAATGGAATGGGCAGAGCTTGGGCTTGTTCAAGATTTACTGGTGGGCTAATAAATTTTGTATTTATTTTAGTAAGCTCTCATGTCAGAAAACGTAAGAAATACATGATTTTGTATTTGTATTTGTAGGTTTATCTTGCACTACATAAGGTGATTACATAAATCTCTTTAATCTTTTTTTTTGTTTTCTTTAGTAGAATTGAGATTCACTAATAGCTGTGATGCTTAAACACTAAATGGTCAAAAATTTGCAACAGGAAAGCAAGTTGAACTACAATAATAAACAAATACCTTTTGTAACTAAGGTGTAACATTCTATATCAGCTGTGAACCCTTAAGAACAGGCACCATCCTTCTAACCTGTCTTTGAAAGAAGTACAGGTAACAGAATCCATGAACTTGCCTGCAACATTAGTAGCACAACATTAGTAGCATACTTTACAGTAGAAAACACACTCTCACAGCTAAGCAGTCTACACGTGTGTTTCTTTGTATGAAATGAGATCCAGCTCATTATACAGTAGGTATTCGTTGTCTTTGATAGAAAACCATTCTGTTGCTTACCAGCAGGCACATAATTTTCCAATTATTTTCCTTATCTAGATATATCTGCTCATCAGAGACCTTTACAGGAGCTTTTCTTTGTACCAATAAGCAAGTAGGAAATACACTACATTATATCTATATTTTCCTTGACTAATATTTCACCCGCTAATCACCTTCATCACTTGATTCAGTAGCGCCTCTCCATTCTTCTAACAACTGCAGTTTGACCTCCTTGTTCTAACAAAAGTAATTTCATTCATTTCATTGATATCTTATGCAAGAGTAAGATTCACAATTTAATTAACTGAGAATCACGCATACCGAGTGCAACTAAAAACAATGCAGAAGATCCTGTGAATTCCTGTTAGGACACATTGCACTATTGATACCAAAACTACCTTAACTGCTTTTCCATAGTTTTCAGCTTGCATTTTAATGAATTATAAAAGTACCATGTTGTGCCTAGAAACCTCACAACCCAGCCCACCAGTTCAAAAGTGTGTAAAAAGGTGATACTGGAGGATTTTTTCCCCTCCCAAATGTTTATTCCTTTTCAGTTGCCAGCTGAAGAATGAAACTGGTCTGGTTTTAATCCTAAAAGACTAAGAGCTTATGGAATAAAAGGTCATGCGTTACCATTTAGCAGGAGCTGGAGGCTAATTGTAAAGTTTATTAACAATGAAAACAATGGGGTCCTCAGAAACTTATTACCATGGAGGAAACTGATGGTATTTTTCTGAAGTTTGGATTCCACTGCGTTTTGTTCCACGATATGCAATTTAACTATCCCACTTTTGAAAATGGGAGACAACTGTATTGTTTTAAAGAGCTCCTCACACTAAAACAAGAGTCATTTTAAGACCTCCCCTAGGGATTTAAGCCTATACATTTAGCACTAGAAGGAGGAAAACAGAGCATAACTGCCAGCTTGAGGAGAGAGAGATGATGAGGCATGCTTTCTCTCTACCGTTTCTCACATCACAGATACAGTCAATGAAACTAGGTGCAATTCTAAAAACTCTTTCCTCGACAGGGCTTAGGCAGATACTCAGCTGTAAGAGTAAGCAGTATTAGGTTCTGGAGATCAATCGTATTCTAGATGCATGCTGATCCTGTCTTCTGATCAAGGGATTTTTGTTTCAATAACCATTTTTCTCATAACAAAATGGTAACATTTGTTTTCATTTTTAATGAAATATAACCATACTTATTATTCAACTACAGACAAACCTAACGGATGATGTTGGGAGATAAATTTGTAGAACAATACCACTTCAAACACTGCAATATTGTTTGGTTTAGGAAAGCATATATATATACACACACATATACACACACTAGATGGATGGTACTTGAGAAAGATCATCTATAGACAGTCCCAGTAACACACAAAGGAGTTACCTTTGAGCCACACAAAATATTATTACTATAGTGAGGAGCCCAGTAGGAGGAAGGCAATTTGTTGCTCTATCAGTTTTAAGTAATGATTAGCTTCAATGTGTTTGACTCAGTTTCATATTTGGAATTTTCTTTTAATAACTGTTATTCCATTCACTGTCGTCACTGATGGACATCTTCCCCAGCTAGTGTACAGAAATAGTTGAAAACAGAAGCAAAATTCTGAAAGACACAGTCTTTCACTAATATACTTCATTAAATTACTGTTTTGGACCAATACTTCAGCTCTAAAAGAGGGAGCTAACAGTGTGGTCCTTAGTTTTTCTCATGATGTCAGAAACAAAGTCTCACAGAAATGCTACTGGTAACCAATGAACTTTGAAAATTAATGCTAAAAGCTTCCTTCACATACAACTCTGTGATTCTTACACTTCATCATGATTTCTTAACCTCTCAGTTACAATCATGTCTCATGAAGCTCTCACCAATACGGGGTGCAAGCATACCCCTCTCATGTACCATATTCCATGGTCTGAATCCTACTCTGCTGTGTCTATTACACGAAATACTGCATACATGACTACATTTCAGGACACACAACTCAGCTATCATTGGAAGCCTGAGGAATTCATCCATGAAGTTTTTTGGCTAAAAGAAATTTTACAGAGAGACAACCAAATTACAAGAAACAGAAATGTTCATACAAGCATATAAACTTCAGCTTTGTGTTTTACTTTCAAAAGGAAACATTATTATTTAATGTTTTGAGCTACAGTAGTATATCTTAAGAATTGCCCTGACTCACAGGACTGAAAAAAAACAAACCAAAAAATTCAACAAGACTACACAGATTTTGCTTATCAATCAGAAAGGTGGATTAAACAAGACAGAACAAGATGAAATAAATCATCTCCACATTTTATAATGTTCAACAGGTATTATCGGTACTTTATCTAAAGACAAGAAAGAATGAAAAGTAAATCTGTTTTCCAATCATCCTAAGCACTTTTTTCAGTGACATTTCATTCAAGTATATGTATACCACTTGTTTCCTGAAGCCTACTTTGAATATATACTTATTGCCACAAGAAATCTTTGTTATATTTTCACAATTTACTATTAAGTTCAATTGCTTTATGCACTTGTGCTGACATGCAGAATTGCACAGCACAATACATACCTGCTATTGCCAAGTCCTTTGCCTCAAATTTCCCATGCTTTTAGCCTTTGCTGTTCCCAGCAAAAAGAAAATTGAATTTTCAGCACTATCCAAACAACATGAACATGCCAATGGCTGTTCTGGGGCAAATATCAGGTTCATTTAGGCCGGGACCATGTCCCTAACAGAGGTCAATGGCAGTAACCTAGGGAAAAGCCCCATATTAGGGCAGCTTTCAATGCAACCATCCCCTGGAACACTCTTCTGGCTCCCAGCAATGTGTGGGTCAAAGACTTAAATATGAAGAGGCTGGAAGCATTGGCATATGACAACACTCTTTGTTTTCAGAACGGCTGGAAAGAAGAGCAGGAGATGGCATATTTCAAAAATGAGAAATATGTGCCCTCATCACATATACATGCCACTTCATTCTATCCAACAGTGTTTCTTGCTCCTGATATTGCCTTTACCCTCAAAATGTGCTGTTTTCCATATGGAAGAGGTGGCAAAAATGAAAGTGTTTCCCTTCTTTCCTCAGAAAACCTCCTCCTGACTGGAGCTGGCCTCCTGTTCATATTCCACTTGACTAAACCAATCTTTTTCTCCTCCCACACTAGCTCCATCTGCCGCCCGTCTCTCCAGCAGAGCCAGATGCCAGCAAAGCAGACTGCTGTGGGAGGAGAAAGTTCTGTCGCTGGAATTTCATCCCTATACTCTGCAGGGGGCCAGCCTGTGAAGCCTGGGGAGGATTCAGAGAGCAACTTCCTCTCTTCCACACTCCTTCCACTGCTCATCAGTAAAGAAGGCAGCTGAGGACATGAGTAGAAGAATAAAACTTCAGTGTGTGCTCTGAAATACGCAGCTTCAATATGCATATAGCAAAAGCCTCACAGCTGTACTCCAGACTTGAGCATGGTACACACCAGATAAACATGTGAGAAGACATGAGTCTTGCTCCAAAGAACTTACAGTCAAACAGAAGCAGAGATGCACATTTGTGATAAGAATCAAATGAGTGATTAGAGCAGAGATGACAGAGAAAAAAGACTCAATAACCGGAGAGATTTTAATGATGGAATAAAAAGAGAATACTTTCTAGAGAGACAGAAGTGAAAGAAAGAAGCAATGGATGACTGTGGTTAAGCTGAGAGAACTGCATGTGGCAAAGGAAACTGCCAGTAGAGAAGGCAAGAGTAGGATGTAAACAGACATGGAGTTCTTTATCCATTTGATGTGATCTTGCATGAGACAGAGGGAGAAGATATACAGGTAAGAACTTCAGAAAAAAAGGGAGACAATCTAGGAACGGAGGAGCATCTACATGAACAATCTTGTCAGAGAAGGGAGCAAGAATGTGTGTCACTGAGTGAGAACAAGAGCTCACATAAAACAAGCAAGTGTGCATATGTGTGAGACAGGGACACAGACTTCATTTTTCTGAGAGAAAGTATTATGGGAACCCAGGAGACTAAAGAGACTAGAAACAAAAAAAGGCTGGTGTATGGGTGCAGCAGAAAGTTTTGAGTGGGGTTGGCAGGACAGAAGAAAGTGAAAGAACAGAGCAATCCAACAGAAAACCAGAGTTATGTATAAGAAGTTGAGAACGTATAAATTACAGAGACATAACAATAAAAATCAAGTTGAATTGACAAGGAAAAGAAGGAAATAGACACATCACATTGCACTAGAGTAACGGATCATAGCAGAACAACTGGAGTGACAGGATGGAGAAAAAGGAGGAAAGAATACGTGTAAAGATGATAAAAGTCAGTAAAGAAACATTAATTAAGTGGAAGCACTGTGTAGAAACTCCTAATGGGAAAACTGGGAGTGTAGACAAAGGTGACTGAAAATGGATGTTCACTGAATTGTCAGTGTGGACTCTGAGGCTTTGCCCCATCTAGATATCCCCATATTTTAATCTTCATTTTCTCTCGGAAAAATACTGTTTCCTTGTCCTCCACACCCCCTAACTTCTGAAATGTTGTTGCACCTTTATGCCATTTGTTTCACTATTTCTAGTGGCAACTCTTTTTCTTACGTCTACATGGGAAAACGATCTTATTTTTTTTCAGATACTCTACCACAAAGAAACGTGCCAAAAATCTCAAATTTCCTTCCTCCTGTCCCCATAATGCTCTTTCATTCATTCTTCTTTGAAAAAAAAACCAAGCCAAACCAAAACAAAAAAAAGGCTGGGAAAACTCAGGAATACAGTGGTATCTTAAGTCCAAGCCATTCAGCGAACGTTTCCTGAGCTGCGTGTACATACTGCGCCCCAGGTTTCCCCCGTTCCCGGGTGAGGGTTTCCGTCTCCCGCGGGCGAGGGCAGCGGGAGGCACGGGCTGCGCTCCAGCGCCCGGCATCGCGCTGCCGGGATAACGGGATCTCCGGCTGAAACGCATCCATCAGGCGGGGCAGCGCGGGGAGGGGAGCTAGCTACCGGCTTGCTGGAGGGAAAGCCTACACAGACGTATGCCCTGGCTGCTGGAAGACATGGCTGGCTGGCTATTTGATTTGATTTGAGGGACATAAAAAAGGGAAGGGAGGAAAGGAAGAGGGGGAAGCACACACGCTCGCTCATGCATCCGGCTGATCTTACCTCCACATTGAAATACTGCTCCGCTTTGCACACTGTAGCACATAAAATCCAAATGAAGGTTTGCAAGAAAAACACCCTGGACTGAGACACGAAATCCAACCGGCTTCCAGTGCTGGATGCGAGTACGATCATAGTGAACTGTGCTTCAGCGAGTGGAAGATGTCTGTCTTTCTCTCTCTTTGCCTTAAATGCACAAACAAATCAACCTCCCCCGTGTCGGTGAAGAGCCCGTAGCGCAGGTTCACCCACAGCCGGGAAGGAGGAGGAAGAGGAGGAGGAGCAGACACTTCACAGCACAGGCGGCGGCGCGGCAGGGTCAGCTCTCGCTCATCCTCACCACCAGCCCCGTAAAGAGGGAATGTGGCGTCCGAGTGCAGTCGCTGCTCCTGCACGACTCCTCTCTGCCCAGCAGCAGCCGCCTCCCCGTGTCCTCCCTCCGCTCCCGCCTCCTCCACCTCCTGCCTCCTCTCCTCCTCCTCTCCTCCCTCCTCTCCTTCAGCCTCCGCCTCCTCCCGGGGAAGGCGGGCCGGCTCGGCTTTGCTCGGCTCTGCCAGGCTCCCTGCCGTGACCCGGCCCGGCACGGCTTGGCTCGGTTTGGCTCGGCTCCTTGCCCGGGCCCAGCTCTACCGTGCCCTGCCCTGCCCCTGCGCTGCCTCGCCTCGCCCCCCACCGCTCCCCTCCACTCCAGAATGTTCAGCCGAAACCTACATGGCCCCGCCCCGTAGGCGGCCTAAGGGCGAC
>VZRN01006445.1:443260-519247 GCA_013397935.1 Dasyornis broadbenti
AACGAGCGCCCCGAGCCACCCGCGGCTCCCGCCGGACGCCAGCGCGGCCGCGCGGTGCCGGTGCCCGGGGAACGCCGCCCTCCCCTGCCCGCAGTGCTGCTGGGGCGGGGGAAAATCTGCTAAATGCGTCCGAAAATATGGCCATACACATAAGGGAAAACAGCGTGCGAAATACTATAGCACAGACTAACTATGCTGGATATTGTCATGTTCAAAATGCCTCGTGAATACGGCAGATAAATTACTCTGGCAGTGATTTTACGGAAAACGGAACTTTTTATGCCGCCCTTTGATACGTCATCCAGTGAAAGGAAGGTGAAATGATCTGTAACATCAGCGGACAAGATACTGCAATAATGCATCTTGGGGGGGGAAAAAACAACCCAAAACTCCAAGCGTACTGACAAAAAAAAAGAAAAAAAAAAGGGAATAAAAAGTCAGCAATTTAAAAATTTTATCTTTCATCTATTTTTTTTTTAATCTGCTTGTCTAAAAAGATGCAAAGGTACTTGATCATTGTATGGGGTAAACTGGAAGTAAAAGATGTACCTGACATGAAGTTTGCTTACTCCGATAGTTGAGGTCGATGGCTGAAATTAAAACACATGCAGAGCAGATGTACATAATTTTGATAGCACCTGGTAGCAGAACGTAGAAGTGTTTTAGGTTGTCCACCATTTGATATCTGAAGAGTAAGGCAGTTATCTGAAGAAGTCATGATCTGCCTTATTTAAGCAGAATTCCTTATGTGATATACTTTTCTCATGTTAAATGCTTGATCTAAAGGCAATTTCTGTTCTGATTGTTAGTAATATGAATCATGAAATTATGAAATACAGACTTGTCAGCAAGCTAAAAGGACCTGTTGGCACTTTGGTGGCAAATATGGGAAGTCAAATTAAAGAAATGAATAATTAAGCACAAGTTTAAAAAATATCTTGGAAGAAGCAGGAGAAAACGTAATACTGACGCGTGCAAATTATATTTGGGAAGAAAAATTAAAAAGTAAAATCAAAAGGATACTGGTAAAATAACAGCACTTCAGAAAATAATCTGGGGGCTGTAATGTAAATGTGAGTCAGCAATGTGCTACCATTACAGGCAGCCTCACTGTGGAGTGTATTAATAGGTGTGCGGTACATCTGACAGGACAAATTATTTTTCTGCAAGGGATTGATGAAGCCAACTGTGTTTGGTCTCAAACTGAAGGCAGTACAGAGAAAAATTACAAAGTATTAAAACGTGTAGAAAATAAGATATGGGTATAGAAGTTGAAAGAACACCAGTCTGAGAAGATAGGAGTGAATGGTCTCTTTATGTGGTGAGTGTTGCTGTGGAAAGGACAGAAATATTTTATTCTTTCTGGACAAAAAAAGAAAAGAAAAAATTGAATCATAATTATTCATAAACTTCAGATTCAATGTTGGACAAAATTTTCTAAAATGTTAAACTTTATATATTGGAAAATAGATATGTTTATATATACTGGAACAATAATGTTCCAAATTTAACATTTGGAACAAGATACCTACCTAGTGGAAGTGTGGAATCTCTTCTATATGTAGGTTTGATAGGCAAGATTATTATAGTTAACTTCTCTATTCTTAGGGAAATGGACTGTATTATGAGATCTAGTAAACTTTTTTACTTCTAGGAAAAGTAATTCAGTAATTTCTTTCCTTTTATTCCTGTGAATTCATCACTGTAACAGGTATGAAGGAAACACTAACCAACTTTATACTGTCCCTTTTGTTTTTCCTCTTTCACAAAGGGACTTAGTCTGTGCCCTCAAGTGAACACTAGCTCTATTTTTGCCAGTCTATTTTGTAGAGTCTGCCATTAGTGTAATATCCGGAAATGGAAACGGAAATGAAAATAGATAAGTTACTGTAACTGGAATTTTGTTTGTCTGCCCTGCCAGGACTGCTGTGGCTATTTATTGTGAAAAGCACAGGGCCGTAAATACAGCTACCTCCCTCCTTTACACTGTATCCATTGAAAGACAAAAGAAAAGCAATGGTATTAATAGAATGGTGGACAACAAAGGTACCTGAATATTTCTTAAGTGTGTTTGAGGAAGAGACAGAAAAATGACACAGGTAGAGAGAGATTGGTAAGGAAATAGAGTAGCAATGTCTGAATAGGAGTGCCAAGAGAGACAAGGTATATGAAGGACAGAGAAGACATTTGAAGTGAAAAATATCATTCAGGAATGCTTGTGTGAGAGAAGAAATGCCAGCACTGGTGGGAAAGGGCTTTGAATATTTATGAGTAAGCTGCGGGCAGAAACACACAAGAGTAGGGTCAGAGCCTCATGAGACATGTAAGAAGAATAAAGAAAATAGAAAAGAATTTAAGTCTCCATACAGAGCCCTGTTTGTACTTATGTGTGTATGGGATTATGATAGAGATTAAAGAAAAGACAAAAAAAGCAACAAAGATGAAAGGGTAAGTAAACAAGTAAAGAAGGAAGAAAGCAGAATAATGAAAGAGGAAAGAAATGGGAAGTGTTTGTTGAAGTGCTTGAATGATTCAAGTCATGTACTTTATAAGCATCTTACAGATTTTTATCTTTATCAAAACCCCAAATGATTTTTATATTCTTGCCTATGGCAGTTATCATCAGTAATTAATAAGCAGTGAGCTGGTTTGTAGGAAAGCAAAACTGAAAAACTGAAATTGAAGGTTTTAGCTCTTAAACTTCTAGCCTTTTAAAAAAGGCAGGAAGAGAAGTGTCTCTCCTGTGTTACCCATCAGTCCACATACCATCAGAGTTTCTTAGACTCTGGAATATATCTTTTATGAATTACTATAGTCACAAGTTTGCAATGAATGAACACCAGAATCTGACGTAGACATGATACATTTCCGTGTTCAGCTTTGAACACAGAGCAAAAATCTTTCACTGTTCTGTTTACCAGTTATGAATAGAAATTCATATAAGAACTAACATTTAAAAAAAATCAAAATATTACATGTTGTCCTTTCTGTGTTTTGTGTTGCTTAGCTGCAGATAGTACCAGCTGGAACTTTCAAATAAGAGAACTTCATTACAAGATATAACAAACTGCAAAGATTGAAGGTAGATATCACATATTTCATATTGTTATATTTAGATGTGGTTTGGAAAAGATTTTCTAAATACCTTGCTTTTTACTCGTGGAATGAGATTTTCATTGATGTGTCCATATGAATTCTGCTTGACTGTTTGAAAGGTCGTACAGGATGTGAAGGCAATGAGAGGGTTTAACAGCATAGGATGGATTATTACATTGAATGTATATTCCTGTCAGGATCATGCTCATATTGCTTGTGTTCAGGTATCTGTTTACTCAAGGCTCACTGTAGGTATAAGGTTATCATGTCAGGAAGTAGAACTGACTTAGGCTGTCAGTGCACTTTACTGTGTTGTCTTGCAGCTCCATCAATGGCTTTATAAAGAATCTAAGATAACAAGAAATGACAGTGTAAATCCTCACACATCGTTGTAGAATCACAAGGAAAATGCTTAGAGTCAGAAAAATCAGTAATATTTCAGGATATTTTGGTTCATGTGTGGTTGTGGATTTTGACAAAGAGCCAGTGAAGTCAGCAAGGAAGAAAATCTGAAAGGGTAAATTTTTTTCTTCTTTTTTTAAAGGAAATTCTAAATTGAATTTCTAATTCATGGAATCATAATATCGTAGAATAATTTGGATTCAATGATACCTTTGTAAGTCACATCCAACTCTGCACAAAGCTGAGGAAACTCAGGTTACTCTGGTGGTTGCTCAGGGAGTTATGAATCAAGTTAGTCTAACCCAAGCATCATTTCCTCATCTGCAATATGATTTCTCTGTCTCAGGGAGCTATTTTGAAGGTAAAATCTCTTCTGGGAGGCATTTGTCAGGCTTTCAGTTATTTTGGTCTCTGTAGAGACAACACCCATTTCCACAAGTAGAGCAGATATCTCCTAATCTCTTGAAGGCAGGAGAAGTGGTCAAGAGAAATAGGTACGGAAAATAGAATTCTGTAGCTGAATACTGAGAGAAATACATTTTAAAGAGAAAAAAACATGGAGTGAGAAAGAGAAATGGCTCCTGGAAGAAAAACATCAATAAGTGTATAATAATAAAAAAAATCTATTCTTTTGATAATAACATTTTTAGGAATGTGAGTTATTATTGGGTTAGTGAAGAAGAGGTAAAAAATGCACTGAAGCAGTAAAGTCCATACTTATTTACTCTGTGCAACTGTTCACATGAAACTTTATTTTCTTTATGATACTTTTCATGCTGCTTTTTTCTCTCCCACTCTTGATGCATTCTCTTCTTGCTTTCTTTGCTTTTTTGCTTTCTTGCAGAGCAAGAAAGGCCCATTCAAGCATCAAGTCCATCAACAATTCCCCAAAACATTTATCTCAAATTAGAGGATTCTTTACAGCCGAAAGGTTACAAGCAGTCCAGCTGTCCTTTGGACTGTGCTGGTGGTTATTCACTGAGTTTACAACAGGGTCAGAATGGCAGCTCAGTGATTTTTGTAAGATTTTAACAATCTCCTTCGTTTTTACGAGGTGTCCTGTGTTAAGATTGATATTGCTGTTACCTAAGAGAAGAACACAGTACATGAAACAGGAGAAATAACACAGAGCAGTGTCAGGTGAGCCTAACATATTTGAGGAGGAAGACACGAGGAGTTCTAAGAGAATGCACAGGCACAGCAAAAAGGCTTGAAAAGTAACCAAGTCCTCTGAGAAATATTGAAGAGTTTGGCCAAGAAAAACACAAACAGGTGTCTGTCATAAATATGTGTGAGAGGTGTTTAAAGGTCTCTAGTTAAAGAGGTTAAAGTTAATAGATGATTTCTATAACCTAAATACAAAGGCCTCCATACCTCTATATCAATTTGAATCTTAAATGGAAGATAATTATTCGTGGTTTTGTATTGGTCAAACCCAGCTGGAAATTCCACATCAAGATGGATTAAAATAAGCATTTTTTAAATTACTCTATTAATTAACGTCCCCAAATCAACTGTACTTAGAGCCTGTGTCATTTGTTTCATTGTCCACAAAAATGAATTTTATATTGTCTCTTTTCAGCCTTCAACACACCAAGTACATTTTTTTCGGTATGTTTACAGCATAAATGAACATTGGAAGACTTACATGGGGAAAGATAAGTCTTGGCAATTGGAGTTTGCGAGAAATAGCATTGTGTTTGCCAAAAGTAAACCTAAGACTGGAATTTCACAGATGGATTGGATGTACCTGGCAAAAAGAGTACCAGTAAAATAGATAGGAATGTTAATATTTAAATATCACTGGTAAGTTTCAGAGTTAATTACCAGTATCACTAATGAAATCACTGCACCTCTTCAAGCTATTTTTCTTCAGTCTTGGGAACGAAAATAATTATTATGCTTGACATATACATTCAAGAATATCTTTACTGTGACAGCGTAATTTCTTTACTTATTTGCTTTAGCATGAATTAAAGTTTAGGTTCTTAGCTTTCATAGCCCAAGAACTGGAGTTACTTACCTCAAAACCACCAGACACATACGACTCCTTAAGATCATTTTACGTTACACCATACACATGAGATTTTTGTTCAAGAAGAGCTGAGAGGAGAGCTTAGAGAAGAAAAACTGCACATTGCTTATAAAGGGAGAGCAGTGTTACAAAAGAAAATGTGTTCTAAAAGGGCACACTTAAAAATATATCTGGAGAGGCCAGCCTTCAGGAAAGAAGAGTTTTCTCTTTTTATAAGGGTTAAGGGTTTTTATTACTTAACTCTGCAATACAGATACACCCAAAGTGGCAGATATGTATCCGATAGAAACAGTTATTTAA
This sequence comes from Dasyornis broadbenti, assembly GCA_013397935.1. Lineage (NCBI taxonomy): Eukaryota > Metazoa > Chordata > Aves > Passeriformes > Dasyornithidae > Dasyornis > Dasyornis broadbenti. The sequence continues at coordinate 449,094 of VZRN01006445.1, forward strand.
GTGAGAGTGAAAAAATCACACACAGAGAGTTCAGTTTCTCTGTATCTGTATTCCTCCAACTACAATCTGCCTGTTTTCCCCTTTTATTGACAACCTTCCACATTATCTTAGCATGCTTTTGCTATAATTGACTAACAATTTGTCATTTGGGAAGTAGTGGTAGGGTCAAAGAGGACTACAAAATAATGTTCATTCTCATAAGACTAGCATAAAGGTTCCATTTGCAATTTCAACTTTTTTTCTTGAATGCTGGTGGCCTAATAAGACACATTTTAGAAATAAGAGACAAATTAGAAATGCAGCTTTTAAGTGCAAGAATATTAGAATGTGAGTAAATATTTATAGTAACACTTACCCCAAGGTGAAAAATTTGGGAAAGTAAAGGGAAGAAAATAGTCAGAAAATGAATTCTTTGGAATAGTAGGGTAAACCTGTTTAGCAGGGTGGTGCTATCTGAAAATGCATTGCGCACTCACAGAATCTGATTGCACCATATAGATGATTTTACATATCTTTGTAGGGAATGTAAATTTGAACCTGACTCAGTTTTCCTGTGCCCAGGTTCCTCTGACTAAAGAATATTCAGTTCCTCTGTTTTTCACACAGTGTACATCTTAATTAGAGCACTGTGAACATTCTCTTCTTACTCTTACAGGTAGTTTTTAATTTATATTCCAGAAGGAGAGGGTAGGAAATTATTTTAAAGTAATTAAGCTGAAACCAAATTTTGCCCTTACAACTTTTTCATCAGTCAAATTTCATGGCCACCTCGGCTGTTCTTTGCTATTCCAGTGGAAGTCATGACCTTAGCAACAGAAAGCTAAATAATTAACATAAAATATGTGGAAAAGGATGAAGGTACTCATGTAGATGTGATTGTTAAGGAGTATATATCTGATGATCCACCACAACATTATTTTAGTATTTTGGTGGGGACAACCTCATGTAAAGAGTCACATTTCTACATTTCTGACCTGTCTGTACCTGTGATATTGTAGGTGTGTGTAGAGCTACTAAAATATATTTAAGTTTGTTATGTTTCTAGTGTGCACAGGTAAAGGAAAAATGATAGTGGATACTGGGGGATTTGAACTAGATATCTTTAAGGTCCCTTCCAATCTATGATCCTATGATTCTACTATTCTATAAAAAGGTGAGGTACAACCAATGGTTATTAGCTTCAAAAAGTCTGTGTATACATGGTTCCTGGTGACAGTGACATTGGCAAGAAAGAGAGATAAGCAGTCAGGTTTTACATCTGCATTCTGGAAAGAGCATATATAAAGGAGTTGGATTATGCTGTACTTTTATCAAGTCTTCCTGGTTCAGTTTGGTGTGACCTGTATAACTCAAGCACAGCAAAGTCACACAAAAATTACTGAAGATTTTTGCAACACACCCCACCTACCTGCACCCTCTTCCACCCCAATTCTGCTCAGTGCAAAGTGTGAGCAGAAATACAATCCTGGTCCTTGTAATGTTTTGTATTACCCTTCTCCAAGAAAAATATTTTTTAATATAATTTAATGTATATATTTTATAATATTCCTTAATCTAAGATATGCAGAGCTTTTTATCTGATCTTCTCATTTTTATTATCTTCCAACTTCTGCATTGCAAGGCACTTCATAAAAGCACAAGAACTGGCCATCCAGTATTTCTGTATCATTAGGGAGGCATCCAGTAGAAATCCTGTGCCTACATTCTTACTCGTGTATAACTGAAGAGACAGAATTATGCTTAGACCTTTATCTTGAGAGAAGCATTGAAATAGTACTCATACTTTCAATTTGAAATTTCAAGGAACCTGTAAGATTTGAACGCTTACTTCTCATTTGTTTTTTTAATGGGAACTGGTCAAACTGGTCCCACAGGCAGTTTGGAAAACACTAGACTTACATTTTATCTATTTCATTGTCTTGTGTTGGAAAGTATGAACTAAAAATAAAAAAAAAGTAAAAATAGTAGAATTATAAGGAGACTTACTAATATATTTGTTTTTAAAAGTACATTTGCTGTTTATTTAGTTGCTAAGTCATCACCTGAGATTTACACAGAATTTACATTAATTGGTTGATATTGCAGTTGTCCAACTTATTAACTGCCCTGAAAACCTTTCTTACTCTTCATATGATTTCCACTGTTATTGTGTCCAATCATTCATAGAAAAAAATCACTTTCTTTATGTAGTCAGTGGTCTTTATGAGGTGAGGGGCCTTCAGCAGACTGTCAAACCTTCAGCTCTCACTGGCCAAAAGGCAGATGAAAGCATTTGTACCTTTTAGAAAGTTTATCACATTTTGTTAGACCAGGCATATGTTTGTCAGGATGAATAAAATTTCTGGAGGACAGAGGATGACAAAAAAGCATCATTAAAAATATACGGGTGTTTTCATTGTAATACACATGCTAAGACTGCTGTTCTGTGAGAGTCGGTCTCTGTGTGCATGCATACACGTGTGTGTGTGTGTGAGAGAGAGAGAGAGAGAGAGAGAGGGAGAGCAAGGAAGGCAGAGTTCCACATTATCTTAAGACACATAATCTGATGTATATTTTTTCATTACAAGTACCCAGCGAGCTGCTGGAAAGTAGAGTGAGAGGTGGAGTTCTGAGACAGAAACTTCATGCTTTTCCCAAACTGATAGATGCACTTAACTTTAAGCATAGCATGTTCATCCATGTTTAATATTGAACAAAACAAGTGTGAAATGTATGCATAGTATCCTAATGAGAACATATACAAAAATATAGTCTGAGACAATGGAGGTTAGATTAAAGTAAAAGAGTTTTCCTTAATTCTTTGAGCATATTCTGTTTTGACAGCTCTGACTTGTCTGGAACTCAAGTCTTTAAGTTTACCATTTTTTTGGTTAATCAAATAAGAGAACTAGTCTATTCTTTAATTATCATTACAACTTTAAGACTGGAGATCATAAAATAATTTGTTTCGGATTTTTCTATTTTTATTTGTGCTTTTATTTTACCAAAGCAATGTTAACATACATAGAGTTGTAGTCTGTAAAGTGTCTAAGAGACAGATGGAGAGAGACATTTTTACAAGAGCGTGTAGTGACAGGACAAGGGGGTAATGGTTTTGAATTGAAAAAGACTAGGTTTTGATTAAATATGAGCAAGAAATTCTTTATTGTGAGGCTGGTGAGGCACTGGAACAGGTTGCCAAGAGAAAATATGGATGCCCCATGCCTAGAAGTGTTCAAGGCCATGTTGGATGGGGCTCTGAACAGCCTGGTCAGAGTGAAAGGTGTCCCTGTCCATGGCAGGGGGGGGTTGGAACTGAATGATCTTTAAGGTCCCCTCCAATCCAAACCATTCTCATTTTCTATAAGCTCTAAGCTTTGTAGTTGTTCTTATTTAATGTAATTCTGAACAAAGCTTACCATTGGAACATGAAAAAACTAAAATGTAAGGGTTAAAAATCTAAGCATCCACAAGAACATAAATGATCAATGGTCTAAAGAAAATAGCTGATTTTTCATTTAGATGAGGAATTCAAATACATCTGTAAGTATATGATCATACAGAAAATACTCAGGGACCATAAGAAATAATCAGAGGACTTAGGAAGCTACACAGACTCATACATGACTTTGAAATTTCCAGTAAGTGTACTGCAAATAACCTACGAATTAAAAATAATTTGATTAAAAATTCTGCTCCAAAAAAGTGTAAAACAGACAGTCATTTCCAGCATTCAGCTCTATGTCCTATAGAGTGATGTTTTCATTGTTTTCAATGGAACTAATTTTACTGCCAAAGGACTTGTTTCAGGAAATTTGTATGTGACTTAAATAATTTCTTGTAGCAGAGCAGAGTACAACCAGATACTTTGTTAATACATCAGAGAACAGATTAGTGTATCTGCGATAAGAGAAGCAATAATAATGTCAAAAACTAAATATTGTTTTATTTTTTATAATATGAATTTCAGGTAGCTGCAAAGTCTGTAGAACTTAGGTCTTCAATCTAACAAGATTACTTCAGTATTCAAAAGTGATTCTGATGTGATTTAAAGACACCTTTTCATTATGGTACTTTACACATAATAAGAATTAAGCCTGTTTTCTAATCTTGCTATACAATTCCTTGGATTTTTACTCACTTTTTAAAATCACAATGGTATAGGTAACATGGTTTGCTAATACATACCACGCACACATAACTTTTTTTTTATTTAAAGTGTTATCACTGGATACTTAGTTTTCCAACCCTTTGGAAAATTTCAAGTTACTTGACAGTACTTCACACAGTGACATTGGCATCATGGTATCGAACTGGCAGTGTGGAGTTTGCAAATATTCTGGAGACCAATGTATATCAAAGGAAAGATCACAAATCTGATTATATTTAATGATGGTATATATAAGTACCATGCTTGGCAAAGATTTTTATGGGCAGTTCCAGAAGGAGGAAGAGCACCGTAAGAAAGACTACAGAAAAGTATAGATGTGCCATAATCTGAATTAAGGTTTATAAACTGTTGCCAAAAAGGTAAATGTCATTCTGGGAACGGCTCATGGAAAACTGACAGCTCTGAGTGATATTTTTACTTCCTTCCTCAGTCTTGCCAAGGCTTCATCTAGAAATTAGGTTTGGGCACCATTCTCTAAGAGAAAACAAACAGAATGTGTAAGTATCATGAAAAGAATACATTTATCCCCCATCACTGTGGGATAAATTTGACTTAATTTAAACCCAAGACAGTTAGGTTAGACATATTTTTTTTCCTTGCGGTAATAATATGTAAACAATGGAGGAGGCTGCTCTAAAGGACATGAAAGTTAAAAACTGTTTCAAGTTGCCCCTGCCTGAAAGGGGTAGATTGACCAAATGACTGACCCACTGAATTATCTTTTTATTGAATTACAGGTAAATAATGCAGTCAACCTTAGAAAAAAAGCCAATTGATATTTGTTCTGTGTTTAAATATGTATAGAAGTTTTTTTACTAGTTCCAGCCCTTCAGAAGGAATATAGGGCAGAGAAATATTTGCATTTCTGCAGTACATAGATAAAATTTATTTATTAAATATAGGTTTCTTCTTTTCTATTTTTTTTTTCTTGGTCAGGAAAAGATCACATGATGTGAAGTTTTGTGAGCTTTTGTGAAACACATTAGTGTGCTGACTAATGGGACTACTCTTTGAAACACTAGTATTCTCTCATTGCATTTTTGCAGACAGACAATATATTTTTCTGTAGCTCCTGGAACTAAAAGCTTTTCATTTAATGATTAAAAATGTACTTTCTTGGAATGACATGAGCTTGCAGTTCTGAAAATATGATGACAATAATACAATTGTGATGTAATTACAGCTTGTATAGCTTTGGGAAGTGATCTCATTTTCTGAAAGCCATGTGTCCTCATAACACTTACCAGTACAGTCTCTAAACTTACTGTTATAGATGGGAAAAGGGCAAAGTTTGTCTGGACCCCTGTGCAGAGGTCAATAATTAGACTGTAGCCGTCTTTTCAGGCATCTTGTTACCATTTACAAAATATGAATTGGAGAATCTTGAATTTTTTAAAAATACTGGCCACAACAGCTTATTTTCTAGAAAATTTTCCATATATTGGTAGATGAATAAGGTAAGTAGGCAAAATAAAATATTTCTGGTACCTGAACAGAGATAACTTCTTCAGACATTTTGTTTTGTTTTTTTTTGTTTTGTTTTGTTTTACCAAACCCAGGAATATATGCCACTTGCCATTTGGAGGGGGAAGAATTCAAGAGCAGATTAATGTTTGAACCTTGGTCCACATTACTGAAGACTACTGTTATGAATGAAGCTGCAAAGGGTTCATTTCAAACTGAGCACTGATACTGCTCACCATATCTTTCTTCTGCTCGCTATATTAGACTGTGGGTCTCATTCAGCTTAAATGTCTGCAGCCAGGCAGACCATTGACTTATTTTTGATAATGAAGACAGGGAAGAAGGAACAGCAGCTCTGAGCATACACTCACCTTTCATGTGAGTAGACAAAATGATCAGTTGCCTGTAGTGCTCAAATTATCTGTTAGATAGTACAGAAAAGAGGAAGGAAAGAAAAAAGCTAAAGCAGGGAAAAAAGTCATAAGACAGAAGCAACAGAGAGGTAGAATATGAGCTTAGAATGTCTGGTACACCACTGAAGAGTATCAACAATTTCAGGCATCACAGTCTTTCACTGTTTCTTGTTACTACCTCTGCCTGTTCTCCCATTCTTTGGAAGGCATTTGTATTTTTGTGGTGAACAGAAGAAGCAATCTTTTCCCTGTTCAAAGTAATAGGTTGTGTTTGTGACATCCATCTGAAGCCCACTTGCATATTGCTCCATAATAAGGAAAGAACAGAGCAGAAAAAAAATAATAATAAAAAAACCAAACTGCACAAACAAAAACATCCCCCCAACAAAAAACAAAGAAACAAACAAAAAACCCAAACGAGACAAAACTAAACAAAAAGAAAAAAATCAACCAAAAAGAAACCAGAACAACAACAACAAGGAAAAAGATAATGACTGATAAAAAATGATGAGTCAAGCTGAATGGGAGAATATCCTTTTTAGATGTAGGCAAGAGATTGATTGGATGTGGTAAAGATGAGATATCAGTGCCACTAAGAGAAAGCAGGAAAAATGATACTGTCTGAGGACATCATGATTGGAACAATGGAACAAAGAAATAGTGAAGTAATAGGATGAGATCAAGGAGTGGAACCATGAGACTTTATTACTGCTTGACTGAACTGGGAGAAAATATCCTTTGTCTGGAAATTGCCTGGTATACGTTAAAGTAGCAAGGGCAAAATTACTATGTAGCACAGAGAACAGTTTTTGATTACTTGCAAGAGAAATCATGAAATCCTGGGTCCCCTGTAATTCAAATGGGCATCTGTCATATAATTACAACCCAGAGATGTGAGTTCTCCCATTTTATGGAATCTTTGCCTATAGATTTGTTTATCATAAAACTAGTCCTAGATTGTCATTCGCAAATATTGCTGTAAATCTGGATCCTGTCAATTTTATTCGTAAAGTCAATTCAATAATTTCATAGGATGTTAAAAAATTCTTGACAAGACAAGCACAATTCCAACTCAGTCAGAGCAGCGGAGAGGTTCCTTAATATGAGGAATGCACCTTAGTGGCATTTTTTATCTAGCCTAAGTATGGATCACAGTTATGACCAAATGCCCACTTGCTTTCATCCAGCTGCATGTAGAGTTTCTTCGTAGTTGATCTAACCCAAGAATAGTACAGGGATGGAATTGTTGCATGGCTGACACACATCTCCCCTTGCTCATCCTTAGAAGCCATGTATATGATGACTTATATCAGTGTGGTGATACCTGTACTGTGAAGCACTTAAACTGATCAATTTTTCGTTATGGAAGAGGCAAAGCACCCGCTTGCCAGATTCCATTTCCTTGCCTTCTTGCCTGAGGCTGTATAAGACGCAGTATATCTGCCCACATTTTCACTACCAGGTTAATGTTGCACACTTTCCCCACCCTGAGAGGTAAACTCCTGGATAGGCACCAAACAGTCCAAGGATGATTTCTCTCTGTCTAATTTTAGGTTTCAGCTATGGATGTCTCTTTTCTCACAGTGCTTTTGACTGTGATTTTTTGCGTAAATCAACAGTTGCTGTGAGAATATACGTGGTAAATTATGCAATCTGAAGCCAAATTTTAAACTTGTAGATACAATGTAGCAGTTAAAGCTCTGGAAAGGGATTATAAGTGAAGGCTGGGTTTTATGAATATATTAGGCTTCTTTATGACAGGAGCAGAATCATACGAGATTAAAAAATATTCAGAATGATGCAAAAAATACATTGTAGGAAAAAATGTCCCTAATTCTTTATGAGTGATGTGTACAAGTCCTCTCTGCCCTTAAAACTCAGAAGCATTCAATGTGGTTCACAAAATTCAAGTAAATATAAATTTGTACCTAATTTGCTGATACTGGATGTAAATTTGTTAGGGAAAAACTCTTGGTTTATGAACCTGTTTTCCAGGGAGCAGCAAAAGCCCTTGGTTAAAGGGGTCTGGTCTAGTCCAGAAGAGGATTGTTCACTGGTCCATTGAAGAGTATGAGCCAAGGTGAGCAGAGGCAGGACAGGCCCCTCTCTGACAAAAGAACAGCCCTACTGCAGGAAGGCAGGGCCATGAGAGGAACAGCATCCATCAGCAGTCCCATATAAGATGGGATAGTGGGTCAAGTCTGGGGTGGTTACAGGGATTCCTTCAGGAATGACAGGAGACAGGGCTGGAAACAAGGCTACTACAGCATGTGTTCCAGAAACCCCTCGGACCAGAACAGCAGGAGTGCAGTCTGGGCTCAGGGACACCTTTACTGTAGCTCAGGGCAGGGCTCCATGTCCTGGCATGAGGTTCAATGAAACGACCATGCCCATAAGAAGAGTGTTTGGGTGAAGATCCAGGTGAGGCTGCTTAGGGTAGCTAAAGCCTGTTAATGTACTCTGGGCCCTTGTGTAAATCCAGAGTAATCCAATTCACTTCAAAGCATAAGCAATGGAATTTGCAGTAATCAGTCTCTCTCTCAGTTAAATTTTCAAGCCTGATATGTGCTAAGAAATAGTTTCGAAAAATTATACATCATTTAATAAATATTTATTTAGCTTCTTATTGTGTGAAGTATTATTGATGGACTCCAAATACTAAAACAACTCCTGTCAGATGTTTGAAAGATATTATTTTAATTATATAAATATTATAAATTATAATTATTTTATTATATTAATATTAGAAATGCTGCAACATGGAAATTTGTTATATTTGTGAAGCCATATTTTGCTCCCATTAATATTCCATATTTTGTAAAAACTTCAGACATATTTTATCCCAAAGATAGTTTCACTGATTCTTGCACCAAATTAAAATAGCTAAAATATCCTTCATTTTATATATTAAGGCCACATTGAGACACATGCGAAGGGGTCTAGCTATGCTATCTAGATTGATGCTCAGTGCAATTTGCAATGGCAAGTGAGGTTCATTAAACAATGCTTTTAGAAGTCAACAAGTTAAGTATCTACTCTAGTGGTTTCTTTCTAAAATCCATCTAGGCCTTCATTCACCATAGCTATTTTTATTAGACCAGTCCCTTCAATTTTAATCTTCATAAAGTAATTAAAGGACTTCCATTTTATGCATGGGCTGATAATTTTCCAACATACTTCTGACAATATTTTCTTTTATTGTCTTTCAGTGTTTACCCTTTACTTTTTTCTCTGATAGAACATTTCACAAGATATGCTCACTGTCCCCAACAGAACCTGTGCGAGTTTGACATGCTGACTAATTTCAGAAGTTTAACCAAGCATTGAAGTTACAATAAAATATGAATAATGGATGAGAATTATTGAGACTGATTAACGCACACACTGAAAAGCTGAAATCATAGAATCTTAGAATGGTTTGGGTTAGAAGGGGCCTTAAAGAACATCTCATTCCACAGCCCCTTTGCCATGGACAGGGACACTTCCATTATACCAGGTTGCTCAGAGCCCCATCCAGCCTGGCCTTGAACACCACTAGGGATGGAGCATCCACAGCTGCTCTGGGGAACCTGTACCAGTGCCTCACCACCCTCCCCCGCAGTAAAGAATTTTCTCTTAATATCTAATCGAAACCTACCCTTTTTCAGTTTGAAGTAATTCCCCCTTGTCCTGTCACTACATGCCTGGTGTATTGTTTGGGCCTTAGGCAGTCATGCCATACTTATCTGGTTGGTGCCACTGCCAGGTAGATTTCTGAACCTTTATTGCAACAGACTTTTTTTCCTTGTTTGATGTAATACAAGAAGTTTCCTGTCTTCCAATATAATCTACATTTCATGTATCCCCATGCACATAGCTTATGAAAAGTAATTCATGGGATATTTTTCAATCAAAGTTATTTTCTGGTTCAGACTCACTGTTCTGTGTTAGAGAGCATATGTTTTAAAAATTATTTTCGGGTTAATTTATGCAATAGCAAATAAATAAATCCACTAGAGGGCAACAACATTGTTAATGTGGCTGAAAGAACAAAATTTCATTTGACTGAAAAATTTAAGTGAATAAGGAAAAGTACAGGAAGCCATTTAAGTGACAGGGTGTTTGTATGGACTCTAGACTGGGAACACTACTCATTCAGCTTCTTCAGTTTTCCTATTCCAGGCATACAAATGAACACCCTGGAAAACATCTTCAGATGCACCAGTTGTCTATTCCATGAGGAGAAAGGGAAATGTCAGAAGGACAATTTTGTAAATAGAGAATTTCAGGGACCCCATTAACCTAGTGTAATTCAACCTGAGATATTAAGCCCTTCAGTCTTTATCCTCAACAATAATCTCATGTTCTACTAGTTAAAATGTCATTTAGTTATATAAAAAAGTTGGAAAAGTAAAATACTTATCATCAAATCCCTTTTCGACATGTAAAATACCAGAAAGACTTACCAGTGTCTTTAAAAGCTATCCTTTGGGAGTATACACTAAAGCTTACAGTATGAGAAGGAAAAGATGAGTAAATAATCAGATAAAAGATAGAAGAGTAGTTAGTAGTCTCTTCCAAAAATGTTTTGACAGTAAGGATGGCAAAAAGGATATTCCTGAAGAAATATTCCACTCATTTTCCCACCGCATTCCTCAGAGCTTTGCTGCAGCTTTCTAACGTGTGTTTCACATCTGATGAAATTAGTAGTGGTTTCTGCAGTAAATGACAGCCTAATTTTAATCCATGAGTTATACAAAAAGTGTACAAAAATGATGAATACAGTGCAATTTCAGACTTGTACTGGGTAAGTTATACTAAAGGATTAGACATTTTACAGGTATATGCATAAGCCTGCTTATTTGTATTTCTAGATAAGTCTAATGCAAGGCTTTTCGTATTGATATTGTGAAAGTTTTGGTGGAATAGCATATACACATAATCTGCAAAATGCAATGAAATACATTGATATAATCAACAAAGTATTTCATTTATATAATGAATTATTTATTGGTTATGTAAGTAAAGCAGAATAAACAAGCAGAATAAACATCACTAAACTAACTTTTGACTATATCAAGTGATGAACTGAATTATGAGTGATGTGTGAATAATCTACAGTAAGTTTATTCATAGTGTCAATTTTTTTTTTCAGAATATTCATAAAGATAGAATTTGAATTCGTTTAAAAGAGTATTAAAGCAATGTTAGGCTCTTATATTTCTTATATTCTCATTAATCCCGCTGTTTAGCTGAACTCTGTGAAGGTACAGTTCTGATAAAGCTCAGCAAGACTGAGATCAAAACTGAGTGTAAGGTATTACTAGTTTTCAGTGAACTTTTATTGAACGTATACATTTTTAACAGAGCAAGTACTGAATGAATTAAGAATACCTAGCAAGCTGGTGAGAATGATCAACTCCCAGCTGACCCTGAAATTGTGCAGGATCTGCTGCTGGAGCTGGATCCCTTCAAATCTGTGGGGCCTGATGGGATTCATCTAAGAATCCTCAAAGAGCTGGCTGATGTCATCACAAAACCTCTCTTAATGGTTTTTGAGTGGTCTTGGGAATCTGGAAAGGTCCCACAGCTGACTGGAAGCTGGCCAACATTGTCCAGATTTTCAAGAGCAAGAAGAAGGACCCTGGAAACTACAGGTCTGTCAGGCTCTCTTCAGTTCCTGGTAAAGTTATGGAGAAGATTATTCTGGGAGGTATCGAAAAACACCTGAAAGACAATGCAGGTATTGGCCATAGCCAGAACAAGTTCATGAGAGGAAAGTCCTGCTTGTCAAACCTGATTTCCTTTTATGACAAGGTAATCCACTTGGAGGACTGAGGGGAGCTAGTTGATCTTTTTGGATATCAGTAAATCTTTCAATGCTGTCTCTCACAGAATCCTTCTGGATAAAATGTCCAGCCCACAGCTGGATAAACACATCATATCATCGGTGACAACTGGCTCACGGGTCAGGCACAAAGTGCTACCGTGAATGGGGTGGTATCAGACTGGGGACCTGTCACTGGTGGGGTTCCACAGGGCTCCATCTTAGCCCCTGTGCTCTTCAACATCTTCATAAACTACTTGGATGCAGGACTGGAAGGGACACTGAGCAAGTGTGCAGGTGATACAAAACTGGGAGGAGCTCTTGACTCCCTCGAGGACAGGGAGGCCCTGCAGAGAGACCTCAATGAATTAGAGGGCTGGGCAATCACCAATCATATGACGTTGAACAAGAGACAGAGATGGATTCTGCACCTGGGATGGGGCAACCCTGGATGTACAGATAGGCTGGGGAATGAGAGGCTGGAGAGCAGTGCAGGGGAAAGGGATGTGGGGTTCTGGTTGATGACAGGTTGAATATGAGTCGGCAGTGCCCTGGCAGCCAGGCCGGCCAAGCGTGTCCTGGTCTGCATCAGGCAAAGCATCACTAGTCAGGCAAGGGAGGGGATTGTCCCACTCTGCTCTGCACTGGAGCAGCCTCACCTCAAGTGCTGGGGGCAGTTTTGGGCACAACAATATAAGAAAGACATTAAGCAATTAGAGAGTGTCCAAAGGAGGGCAGTGAAGTTGGTGAAGGGTTTTGAGGGGAAGCCATAAAAAAGAGTGGCTGAGGTCATTTGGTCTGTTCAGCCAGGAGAAGGGGACACTAGGGGGAGTCCTCACTGCCATCTGCAAGTTCCTCGAGAGGGGAAGAGAAGGAGCAGACACTGGTCTCTTCTCTATGGTAACCAGTGACAGGACCAGAGGGAATGAAAATGAAGCTGTGTCAGGTGAGGTTTTGGTTGGATATTAGAAAAAGGTTCTTCACCCAGAGGGTTGTTGGGCACTGGAACAGTTTCGTCAGAGAAGTCATCACAACACCAAGCCTGACAGAGTTCAAGAAGCATTTGGGCAATGCTTTTGGGCACATGGTGTGACTCTTGGGAATGGTGCTGTGCAGGGACAGGAGCTGGACTCAATGACCCTTGTGGGTCCCTTCCAAATCAGTTTATTCTGTGATTCTATGATTCTATAATACTCATTGGAGTACAATGGCTAAAAAAAGCTTTTAATTAGTTTATTGGTGTCCTTCACCTAGATTTTTCTACTTTGATGTTTATTACCTCAAAAGACGCTACATGCTTTAGCATGTGCATGTAGCATATGACCCTCTATTGTCATGCCAAAAAATCAGACTTTTCTTTAGGCCTTGTCACCATAAGAATTGATACATTAACTGGTCTGTTCACAACTAAAGAAGAGAAGCAGCAACTAATGCTCCTTGCAAATAATGCCAATACACTCTCCAAGAGTTAGTAAGCACCAGAGAGCTTTTTTTTTTTTATTCCCTGCATGAATATTGTCTGTTGTCCACAAAAATTCAAACTTTAAAAAAGAAGTCTTGAAAAGAAAACATCTTTATGTCTTCATGGGTACTTTGAAGACCATTCAGATCCAGGAACTCTGATGACTCTGTTGCATATTTAATTCCAAACAGACTTCCATAACAAAATATTGCCAGTTTGTTTGAATAAGGTTGAATGAAGTTTAACAGAGAAAACAAGAACTAAATTTGGATACTTTATAAAGGCTATAGTTTTGTCTAAGTGCTATTCTGTTTGGTATTATAAGAAAATTGTCCTCTCCATAGAGTGCTTTGCTCCAGGGACAAATTGCCATTATCTGCGAATTCTGGGAACAGCAGCTAAGGAAATCTGAAGAAACATTACTCAGTAGTCATGGCACTAGTCAGGTCTCTCAAAGGTCTAGGCCTTTGAGGTAGAGAACATGTGGGTAGGAAGTATGTATTAAGTAAATAAGAAAACATTGACAAAAGGCACATGTTAGAATATTCTTCTGCGAAAAATAGTAACATTCATTTATTAGGAAACAACAAATCCAGGTAGCCTATGTTCAGTTATAAAATGAATTTTGCAAATTAATTTGAGCAATTGAAGTAGAAATAAAATCTCTCTTTAAACTTCATCCTAGTATTAACAAAGCTTTAATGATACCTCTAGTTGCTATATAGATATACACTTACATGCAAGGTCTGAAATGGATTGAGGAAATAAACATGCATATGAAATTATAGGTAAATCAGTTTAAATGGAAATATGTTCCAGATGCCAAAGGAGATGCTGCTAAAATGCCTGGGATGTGACGTCAAAGCTGATGAGTAAATGTTGTTTAGTAGTAACATTGAATTAATCCTGAAGATAAAGTAGCATTGATGTGTACTCCAGGAGGAATTCACACAGGAAACTGTAAATTAGAATGTCTTAACTGTTGTACTAGATGGAAAGGGGAATATATTCTGCTTGAGCCTTCTCTCTGGCACACCATAGATGCCCTATTATGCCAGGGCTGCTGAATTCCTTGTGCCTTCTGATAGGTACATGGAAGCAAGGGAAATAGAATATGAAACCATCTTTTCAATTCAACCATTCAGCAACTTAGGAGAAATATTGTTTTCACCATGTTTTTACAGGGACCTGAAGTACTCTAACCAAGATCAGAATCCAAGTAGCACAAATAATATATAATCTTATTAATTTTCTGTTAGAAGATTGAGTTATTTTTAGATTTCTACCAAATATCCCTTATAAGGCAATTTTAAGTGGATTAGTGGGCTTTCTATTCTGGAGTTACTAACAGTTGCCAGGAGGTGGAGTGGTAAAAAGGATAATCTCCACAGCTTTCTTCGTCAGTTAGACAGGTTCTTGCTAAATGAATAGTACTTTAACTTAACATGCTGAACTACTTCTGGAGGAAACTTTCTATACAGATTATACAAGAAGCCAAAGCACAGACATAATTATGGGTATAGCTATCATAAAATATACTTAGAATAAATTGTTATTTTTTTTTTCTTTCAGAGGATGAGCCCAGATATGTAGGCCTTCTCTACACAGTATATGATTTTCTGGAAGTCTGAAATTGTGCTATTATGTATGTTGGTTAGATTATTAAATAATGTATTTCTGAAAAAATCAGAACTAAAATCCAGTGAATCATAGACAGCATGGCTGTGATCCAATCTTAAGCTTGAATGACAATCTCTGCTAATTTTCTTTGTGTGAAAACTAATACATAAATTTGCTCAAGTAGCTAGCCTAGCCAATAGAAAAAACTTGGGTGAAAAAGTACAAGGAAACATGGTGACTTATAAGCTAAAGTATTTCTTTAGGAATTTTTCATTTCACTTCAATGTTTTCCTTTTCTTCATATGATTTACCAATTAGTTTCCTTTAGAAAATTAAGGCAAGAAATGACATTGGGATAGATAGAAAATCCTTCCTTTAGAATTATTCTTCAGGAAGCTGTATCTACAGTGAGATGACTCTGAAAGACTAAAATAATTCTTTCAAGAATTCTTGATGCCTTATAGTTAATGCTCCTCAAAATTGCCTGTAGTTTTTTGCTGCCAGAATAATTGAAGGTTTCTCATGTCTTTGCCACAACCAGCTTTTTGTGTCTAAGATACAAGGAATCAGACAAATAAGATAAGAAACCTTAACCCAGAGATATGCAGATGTCCAAAATGTGACTGCCTTTACTTATGCAGCCCTCTAAGTTTTTGTAAAGTCAGTTACAAAGACAGACTAGATTGACCAGTGTGCCCTGCTCTGAAAATGTACAATAACTAGAGTCATTTTGAGAGCTTTAATACAATTGCTTGGCATGGTAAAAAGTCTGATCTTAACAGTTAAAATATTTTTAAGACTTGCTATTTCACATTTTCATGTCATTGGAAGTCATGAAAGGAATATTCTCTGACTTCTTATTTCAGTTTTCTAGTATTAATTGTTTGGCAATTCTTTAAAAGTAATGTGAGTAAAAGAATGAAAACAATCCCTATTTTCTTTCTTGATAGGCCTCTACTATTATTTCCCCAAAGAAAGGCACAAATACTAGCAGGTTTTTATAAACTTAACGTTTTTTCAATCAGATACTGAATTATGCAATGAATATGCTTGGGCCTTTATACTCAAGTGGCCTCGAGTCCACTATAAAATAACATTATTATCCCAAACTCCTTACAGAGCGATGTCAGAATGATACAAGAAATAATATTTCTGAGCAAGTTGCTCTGATTTAGATCCACTGTCTGTGTCACTTTTGATGATAAGTGACTTTGGTGATTCTTCTTGAAAAGCGTTTTGCATGTTCATGTTAAAAGAAATGCTCATTTTACTTTATATACAGATTTCTTTTCAAAGTAGAAAGTAGCTGTGTCACACTAATGAAATGGAACTAATTTCAGTGTTTCTGTTATATTTTCACTAAAGTATGTACATTATCATGAACAAAGTAACAGGTAAAACAGCTTTAAGATTTGTTTTTCTCCCTTTTCTGTTCATAGTACTAGGTTAAAATAGTAATAGAAAGATCTTCAGAACAATGACATCTGAGTTTACCTCTTAATGAGACAATTGTCTCTCCACAGACTGAAATTTGTCATCTTAGTTTAATAAATGGATGACAAGAAAGTTTAAAATGCTTTTATATATCATCTTATATTCTTACCTTGGCTTTTTTTCCCTATTCTTTTTTTGCTAAAGATTAAATGTAATGACATCTACTTTTATTCATTTTGTTTCACATTCAAAGTACCCTGAAGTATGTTACAAAATGTTGAGACACAAGTTGGTCTTTTCAACGGGAATTAACAAAGAGTACAGTGTGTCTGGTGAAAGGAGGGGGTGATCTGCATATCTTTTTTGGTGTGATGTGTACTGACCTCATGCATTACTATCCTTAATAACAACTGTAGGCAGAGTTTTACAAGAGGCGGAGTGCTTGAACGGCAACCCAAATGTTATCCCTCCCAAAGAAAGGAATATAGCAGAAGTATCAGTGGAACTTCTGCTCTAACCTCCCAGATCAGCCTGGCAAAGGTTACTGTCTGAAGCACAAATTAAAGTGAAGAATAGAGAAAATGCAGCCAGAGCACTACATATATCTCCTTCCTCATGTGCAGTCATTTTATTGGCCTCATACAACATAAATGTCCAAATAAATGTCCAGCTGGATGCACAGTAATGTACTTTGATTTTAGACACTAAAGTCTACATCACAAGAGAACAAAATAATTGGGAAATTGTTTGGGGAAGGACCCCCTGACATTTTAAACTGTCACAGATTCATACATACCAATATCAGTTAATTGCTGTTGCCCATATTTCCTGGAATTTCTGCAAAATATTTTGACTTATCAGACACAAGAAACCTTTAAACAGTACAATGTAACCTAATAACTTTGGGCAGCACCACCAAAACGTTCAAATGTAGCGGATACGTGACTCACACTCCCCATCTCACCATCCTCTGTCCTAGGAGTGATTTTTAAATTAGGCTTCTAAATTACTCCTTCAGTGTAATCATATTGTCATCCTTCCTGTTACTGCTGTATTGTGGCCAGAAGATACTCAGCTTCTCTCTGCAAGCATCATATAAATGAAAACACTTATCTCTGAGTATTGATGTTTAAAGAATAGCACCTTAAACACAGTAGGAATTGGCAACACATGAGCCTACAGGGACAGAAGGTAACTGGTCTCTACTGTCTGCATCAAGGTTAAACACACTGATAACCATGTCAGCCTGTGGCCAGAACAGTATTAGACTTAGAAGAGTAGTGGCTGTGGCAGGATACTTTTTTGAAGGAAGAAAGAAAGCTGCTTATTTACAGCTAGATTTTTGCTGTACATAATAAATAAATTATAAGAATTTTCATATTAAAAAATTAATTTATCTGTAGAAACCTTATGTGTTTCATCTGTGTGCTGAGTTAATTTAAATAAAGTAACTAGTGTTATGTTAGTCTTAGTGGTAGGGGGTTGTCTTGTCAGATCCAGAGTTGAGTTCTTGATTTGTGCACAAATAAATACTTTGGAACAAAGCAAAGTGGAACTACAGAAAAATTCAGCTTCAAGAAAACCTTACCTCTTCAGAAACTAGGACAAATATTTCAGGAACCACTTGTGTGGTGGATTTTACCCTTTCTCAATTGTATTTTCACAGAGATGAATCAACCAGAATGCCTTCTTGATCATTGATACATATTGGTGTATGCACATCCTCAGTTACAGACAATTCACCAAACTTTTATACAGTGATGTCAAAAAAAAGAGTCATTTTGAGAGGGAAGAGAAGTAGCATTGAGGTTTTGATGTGGTCAAGCAGGAGGTAACCTGTGCAGTGACATTAGTACTGATCCAGAAAGACATAAAAATTGTCATACACCAGCACAGGAAACAACAGCAGCCTGGGGCAACAGCAGCAAGAGCATATGGCAAGGAGCTCCTCAAGAAATGCAATGCAAACTGTCGGGATTCAAGAGCTGAGGCCTCAAAAGTTTCAAGAATAACTACATTTCTTGAAATGTAGTAAGAGGTTCATGCTGCAGTTGAGGACATTGTGCATGCCATTGCAGTGCTAGGCACAGAACAATCACTATGATTATACCCTAAACGTCCTGTCCTGATTTTTTTGTTTAAGGATTCAAAACCCACTGGTGGAAGAGCAACTAATGCTATGTAGCAAAAGTGTGTGCTGACCTTTACCCAGTAAATATGTACTGGCTCAAGATCCAGATTGGGATTAGGTGAGTTTATTAGTCTCTAGCCAGTAAATCAACAATGTGAGGAAACCAAATTTCTTAGGCTATTGAAGCACCAGCATATGATGAATTAAGTGCTGTAAACAAACAATAGAGTTTGTTTACAGCTAGATCTTGTAAAATTGCTGCAGGGATCAGGAGGTGGTGAGCGGCTACTTGGAATCCCTCCATGG
The DNA here is from genome assembly GCA_013397935.1 of Dasyornis broadbenti. Classification (NCBI taxonomy): domain Eukaryota; kingdom Metazoa; phylum Chordata; class Aves; order Passeriformes; family Dasyornithidae; genus Dasyornis; species Dasyornis broadbenti. The sequence continues at coordinate 467,880 of VZRN01006445.1, forward strand.
GAGGAACTGCCACCTGTGAAGGGGCTGGAGGCTCTCGTCAGTTTGCAGAAGTAATGGCCTTGAAAATAGCCTTGGAACATGTTCAGAAGCATCACTGGGCCTGGTATATGTACATAAAGTCTTTTGGATAGTGGCTAATGCAGTGTAAAAATATCTCAAAAACTGGAATCGTGTAAACTGGCAGCAATAAGCAGGTGAGCCTGGGGAGAGGGGAGGAAAATGTTAGTGTTTAATTGTGTGTTTTCCATTTTTTTTTTTTTTTAATACTTGAATCTGTAATCAAAAGTTTCAGTTAATTGCCAATAAAACATAAGTAAAATTCCTCTAATTGAAAATGTTTTGCCACCGACAACTGTTGGCAAGGTGGCACAAACTAGATTCCTAGAGGATAGCTCTGAAAAGCAAAATACTGATCCCATCAGCTTGCTAGCATACCTCTAGTTCTTGGAAATGCCAAGAAGGATACTGAATAGATGGGCAAATCTTAAGGAGCAAGTTTGCCAAATTACTGAGGGGGCTGTAGAGGTAGCCCTTGCATATTTTGGAGCAGACCTAATAAAAATGGATGTTTCATGCCGGACAAATATAGACAAGTGTCTGTGTATGCAAGATTATTTTGCAAATGTTTGAACAGTGAGAAGAGTACAAACACTACAGAAGACATATAGCCTCAACAAATTCTCAACTAGACCTGGAAAAGATCAGATAAGCATTTAGGAAGTATTTGGATGCCAGAAGATTAATTTCCAATTTCTGAGAGAAAGTCTATCCAGAGGGCAAAATATGTCATGAGAAAACTAAAGATAGATTTCTGCCCTATCTGACATTGAGTCAGGAAATGAGCAACACATTACAGAAGAATTCTAGTGGTTCAGTGGCATCTGGGAATCTGAAAACATAATGGATAGCAGTAGGCATGCATAATCCCTTGGAAAGTCATCCAAGAAACTGATGACAAGGGCAAACAAACAGAAATGGATCCTTACCTAGTAGTGTTGGATCCAGCAAAACATCTTCCCAGGTAACAAAACAAAGCATGATGAGCTAGAAAAACTTTTTTATTCCCTGAAGTCATCTGGACCCCATCAGAGAAATGACAGACTCTGTCACAGTTAGGAGAATGCCAAGCGATGTGGGCAGCCCTCTACAGCAAGGAAGATCTACAGCTGAGCATGACCACATCCGACTGTCAAATTGCCAAACAATGGCAATAGCCCATGTTCCCATGAAAAATATTTCCTGTAAGGTAAACACAGACTGAGAGAACAGTGGAGAGAAAACAGTGGACAACTTCATGGAATTGGCAGACAAACGGTATCTAAAGGACAGAAAGAAAGCAACAGAGTGACCTAGAGTGACATCCTATGAGAAAAGAATATGCCTAATACATCTACAACAAGGGTTACATAGGCTGACAAGCCCTTGTAAATACTACAACTATTTCCAAAAGCAGACTTTCAAAGACCAAAATATTTTTAACACTGATAGCAGTTCTGAAAAGATTTTTTTTCCATTCTGATTCAGAAGTAATCATCAACCTTTATCCTCCAATAAAAAATCTGGATTTAGTCATCTATACATCAGACCTGTCTCAAACTGATGGTAAGATCTTTCATTTTTCTCCACCGCATCCCATCTATGACTTTGTTTTAATGTCTAAGCTATTACAGGACATAGACTTTCTGAAAATGCACAAAATAGACAGCTTAAACAATATCAGATGCTCCCAAGTGTGAGTTATTTAACAATAGACTGATTTGGTGCAGATTCTTTAAGCAGTTAGAGCAAAAAGAAAGGGATGAAAATCTCTTATGTTAACTACGACACAAATAAGCAGAATTTCAAATTTTGTCCTGATTTGATTTTTAAGTGAGAAATGTGGCATTTATCCTATATAATCAATGTTAAGAAAGTATATAGAAAAATCTTTCATATATTTTTAGAACATTGTCATAAATTTAATAAATTAAAGAGCATTATCTGTGTTGTGGATTTTAAATTTAATCTAGATAGAACTAGTTACCAGTATAAGTCACAGAATTACATCAAAGTAAAATTATACAATGTTTGTCTTCACAGTATCAAGGAAGAACTTACTGATTAAAACTATTTAGAGATTTCAGGTTTTACTTAATTTGTATGAGGGAACTCAAAGCAATATCTTAATTTTATCTCCACCACATTAGCACCAATGGAACTTCAGTGTTTTAAATGGAAATTAGCACTTGCAGGTTAAAATTTGATGGGGAACAGTGAGAATGCATTTAGAAGGGTAACACCTTCCTTGGCCTCCTCTCAGTGAGACTGTAAGAGAGCTGACAATGTGGTAGTGCCCATTTCACTGTTTATTCACATTTTTTCAGGTAGCCCTACTGAATGGAATCTCTCACTTAAATGAAAAATACAATTGATCCATTGTAGAGAGGTGGGATGGATGAAAGAAATGGTGCAAAGTACTGTAAAAATATACCAAATATATATTTTGCTGTGAAGTATATGGTATGCTGGATGTGAAATATTAAATATTAAAGCTTTTCAAAATACAGCCATAGAGAGTCATGATACTTGGGCATGAAACTAAACCTTCTCTATCTGTGAACTATCTAATTAAAAGAGATTAGACTTTTTGACATATGTAGGCTTGAAATATGATGGAAGGTTTTTCTTTTGTTTGTTTTTAAAAGTACGCAGTTATACCTTCTTTATTTTATTTTAAAAATCGTGCATATATTTTCAAAGCTCTCTGTATGATTCTGGATATTCTTACAAAATATAAATCCATTACAGGAGTTATTCTGGTTAATGCTATTTATGGAAAGATATGAGAGATTAAACTTTAATCCTAGTTGCCGTTCTAAATAATATTTTTTTAATACTTCACAAACAGATGATCAGGGTTTTAATATAATTTCTGGATTTTATCTGGAATATTTAACCTTAAAGTAGGAAAATAATACAATGAGATAGTTTACAAAATCAAGAAATTGATATCATATTATATTATACTATATTATATTATATTTCAAAATTAATTACTTCAGTTAATGGAAGGAATTAACCACTGGACAGTTCAGCAGGATCTGTGTTATGTTTTCATGCCACAGGAATGAAAACTGAATGCATTCCTAAAAGTCATGGTCTAATTAATAAATGATTTAAAGGGCATGTGGTGAGTTTCTATTCCTTTCATATACACAAGATGTAATAATAATGATACTTCTCACCTGAAGTACTCTAAAAAAATATCTCTTACCTAACAACATACCTGTAAATTCTCATCACAATAAGGATGAACATGCTTCCACCCTAAAGAAAAGAATTAAACATCTGTTGGTGCTGATGGCATGCTGTGATATGAGAGCATTTATGTGACACCCTTCGTTTCCATTCTCATTGCTTCTAGTGCAACATTTTGGCTAGCAATAAATATTTGAAACACATGAAAACATAGAAGTATCCCCCTCACGTGGCATTTGAAAACTGTCTCTCTGGAAAACAGTTTCATATTTTATGTTAGCGGGAAATTTTATTTTAAATACACATAGATTAAACATTGATTTTATAGGTTTTAAAATTCATTGTTTTGCTTGTGTGTTCATAGATATAATATAATGTGAAGTGAGGAGGGAAGAGTTAACAACCTTGCAGTCTGTTGCTACTACCATATTTTTATTGGAATGAGATATCCATTTCACTATATCATTACAGTGCTGATTTAGAGCCTTAAAATGTAATGCATAATTTCCCTGAGCAAAAAAATAAAAAGAAGTGAGGATTGGAATATAGCTTATCTGTAAGGGAAATAAAGAGTTTGAAATAAAGAAGGAAAATGTGGGTAGGTATTTTTTTTAGTAGGTTAGTACTTTTGAATGCAAATTTTAAAATGTTAAAAATAATTTTAATTGCTCTGGCATTGCATGAACATTATTGGATTAGTCATTAATTCAAGCTGGCAGCAAGTTTTGTTAATACTTTTCCTACTTTGCTGTGTGAGAAGAAAGACCATTTAATGGATATTTAAAGCCTCAAGATGTACCTAATACTGGAAATGCAAAACTGGCAAAACCATACTGACTTCCTAATTTTGTTCGAAATTGTCTCAATGCAGCTAATACGTCACACAGACACGTTTCACAAAAGAAACTTCTTGTTTACAGAGTGCCAGCAATGATGAGGTTGGCACCGTTTGTGCTGTGTCTTCTGTGCTTTTCCTGCTTTTGATGTTTTAAAGTTATAGAGCAGCTCCTGTAGAAATTTGCTGTGTCCTTCCAATCTGGAAGGCTTTCACTGAGGATGGTTAATGGCATTGAAGAGTTGTTTGGAAACTAAATAATTGATAAATAATTCTAAATTAATTGATTCCCACTTGGTTGTGTTTTCCTACTCAAGGCTGGACTAACCACAGACTGAGCTGCAAAAATAAATAATAACTCTGAGGACAGATGGAGGACTAGATTTAGTGAGAGATTTAGGTACACAGAGGTGTTTGACAGCAGCTAACTGCACCTTTCTATGCAGATTCCCCAGATAGCTCAAAAAGAGATGATATGCCTATACTAGCATCCCAGGTTACTTGCCCAGATTCTGAAAATGTTCAGTTTTGTTATCCAAAGCTCCCCATACCTGGAAAAAAGGATGTTATGGAGCACAGTACCATGCACAAAAGCACAAGTGTTCGCTGACTTATCAGAGCATACCAAAGCCTGGTAACTGTAAGCATCTTGAAATCTTTTGCACTGCATGGTATTTACATATTCTTGACTCATAAAATCATGAACAGTGATTTATTTATCTAAATAAACAAACAAGCAAACCCCAAAGCTTGGTTACTCGCAATTACACTGGGCGTCCTTGTAAAAGGTGCCTCAAACCTAACAATTAAGTCATTAACAAAACCCTTGTTAGTGGTTCAACACTAACAACCACAGTAAAACTTTTAAACCCACAGGAAACGTAAAAAACAATCAAAGCACTTGAAACTTAAATAATCAATGAAGGTGAGTAAACAAAATATTCTTAACTGCAATAGTACATCCTTTTTTTTTTTTTTTTTTACCTTTTAATTGTGTAGAACCTTAGGCAGGAAAAGACTCACTAGACAGCATTTGAAAAACACTGGAGATGATAGGATTCAATATGGTGTTTGTGTCAGAAGACGGGCAAGCTAAACTATATTATACTGAGCAGTTATTGCTACTGCAGAAATCCTGTCAATTTTCTTTTAATATATGCAAGGGCAGAAAAAAGGTAAAAAGTTAGTGAGACTCAACTGCAACTTAAAAATTAGGAAATTACAAGTACAGTGTGCCCTCTTATCCGTCACTTCCAGACTCGATAAATGTCTACCCATGCCTGTGAACAGAGGAATAAGAGTCTGATGTAAGACCCTGTGTGTGTAAAACAACCTATCCCAGGATTGTCAGCCCCTTTTCAGAACCTACACCTGAGTTTATCCTGACCCGTCTCCAGTTAGCTGGAGAAAGTGCTTTACTCATAAACCCTCATAGTTCTAAGTCCAATCTGTACATTTGAAATAGAAATCCAATGAAGATTCTAGCTTAAACTGATGGTGATTTTGACCTGCTTCCCTTCCTAACTTCTGCATTTGCTCAAGAATGTCATTTCTGGATTGCCTAATGCATCATGTACAATGTGAGAGATCAAAGCTCTTAATTTGTATTTTAGAATCCAGACTGGTAGGTCTGACATGTCAAACCAATATTCCCCTAGGGTTTAAATGCAGCTGATTTAACTCCGATAACTAGCTAACACCCTCATTTTAGATATTTAATCTAGTAAGATTTATCTGTAGTGCAAGCATGTATTTGTCCAAGGTGAAGCACGTAAATTAGGCAGATATGATGTCACTTATGAGAGTTTTAAAGACACTTACTATCCCCATTGAGCAAATGGATATGAGCTCTGCCTCTGGAAGTTTGTATGCTTTTGTACAACTAAAATGGATGTTAAACAAAACAGGCTATGCCCTAAGAATACTTTGGGTCTAGATTGCAATGCCAGGCCCTCCATTTTGAGTTTTTTGTACTGTCCCATTTATGTTTTATTCCAGTCCTCAGAATCATTTAGTCATCCTCACATGACATTTTGTATTTAAAGTGCTTTCCAATTCTCTATCACCAATAAATTTCATTATCACATTGACACTTTTGTGCCAAGTCCCTAATGAAATATTTAAATAACATCAGACCCAAGGCTAACCTTTTAGGAACTTCACCAATAAATTTCTTCTATGAAGAAAAATCTAATTTCAGGTTTTTTAAAAATTTCATTGGTCATTTCTTACCTATCATACAGTTCATCTATTTTTTCTCATTATTCCTGGTTTAATGAACATCCCATGTGACGCTGCATTAATTTCTTTTAGTGAAAAGCTGATTAAATCTGCTGCATTTCTCTAAATGGCTTAGAAACAAAGGAACATGACCCATTATATTAAATCAGCTCAGAAATTATATCTCACAAAAGTTTAGTGTAAAAAGATAATAATTTTAATATATTCATCAAAAATGGGAAATAATATTCTCAGAATTCCCTCAGAGCCCTAACTGAAAGACTCTTTATTAAAACACCTGAAGATAAACCAAAATAACACTCTTCCAGAAAAAAAAAAAATCTGAGAAAATAATTAAGCGTTTTAAAATTACAGTTATTAACTGAGCTATTTTTAGTGATCTGATATTTAGATATCAGTCAGCTGGGTACCCTACTCCCTTGGTAACTGGAAATACTGGTTTTACAATATAATATGATGTTTTATTTCTCTCCTCCTTGGTTCTTTCTTTCTGACGGTGTGATGAATTATATTGGTGTTGCAAGTTATTGAGTCACTAAAGTTAGAGTACAAACTTATTTTTATGACAGCACTAAGATATTACTCTGCCTATTCCTTGGAAATGAAGAGCCTTTTTGAAGCTGCAACTGTTTCTATATGCACAAAAAACCCCAATTTCTGTGGTCTCTTAAGAGAGAAATAATTTTCTAATACATATCACATCCATGTGTCACATATGACATCAATAAACCCTGGTATATTTCTTGCTAAGTCTTCATGTCAATGCCTGAAATACAGCACTGCTCCAGAGGAAAGGAATAACCAGAGAAACGTGGATAAAAGAGAACTCTTGTGATTCACAAGCACAGAAATGTCTTACTGGGTGCAGTGCTGAACATGTTCTGTATACGATTTTCCATCCAAGACAGACTGTATTTTTTCTTCTTCTGTGAGCAGAAGAGATTAGGACACAGATGTGTAATAATGCTTATCAGACAGCAAAACCAGAAGTGGACAGATCCAGAGCAATTTATTATTCACAAAACAGAGGATTGAAATTTAGGGGTGATCACTGAGCACTACTATTTTGGAAAAAGTGGACAAAATATTGGTTCCACTGAAGTTGGTGAAATGTTGCCATCAATTTGAAGAGATAAGATTCTATTTTCTTGCTTTTGTCTTTATTTTCACTCTTTTTGACTCCCGATGCAATTCATATTAATAATTTCATTTTTCAGTTTTGGCTAGGAAAAAATTTGCATATCTCTATGTCCAAAGCACTTGAGTCATCTCACGATATTTTGATTGATTATTTTTATATACAAATTTATTCCTGAACATTACTGTGGAAAGGGTTGGAGCATCTGTGAGAAGAGTGATCAGGTGAAAGGCAATTGCAGAAATTTGACAGAAATTCAATGGGAAACAAGTATGACTTACTGTCTTTCACAGTGTCTCTGACTCTAAAGAAAACTGGTGTTTTTAAGCATAATTTAAAGTTATCTACCAAGATGGTCAGAGGGAAAAGCCTATAGGAAGCGGTTAAGGGAGTTTTCTTGGACTGTCAGCAGGAAGACTACCAGACAAGGAATTAACTAGCTGAAGGGAAGTGACAAACATGAGGGAGCAAAAATTTTCTCAGCAACAAGTGGCAATAAGATAATTCAGGACAGACAGGAGCACAAGAAATCTTTAGGCTGGCTTCTTACTCAAAGCATTGTCAGCTGACTATGCAGATTGGACCTGTTTGCTCATGGTTTCCCACAGTCTGGTGCAAAAACCTTCAGGGATGGAAACTGCATAACCTCCCTTGCCAAGCTTTTCCATTTTTTGATTGCCCTCATTGTATAAAAGCTTATTCTTATATTCAGTCGCAGCCTCTCTTGCTTCAACTTATGCACCCACTATGCACCACTGTTAAGAGCCTGATATCCTATTCTCCCTGACCCCCCTGTTAGTACTGGTAGGTTGCCATTAGGCCTTTTTGAAACCTTCCATTCTCTGATGTGAACAAGTCCAGCTTCCTCAGCCTTTCCTGATAAGGCAAATGCTCCAGCGCCAACTATTGAATTTCTGAATTTAGTTCACTTGTTCAGAATATTTTTATTCTGGGAGATCCAAGACTGGATGCAATATTTCAGACGTGGTCTCATGAGTGCTGGGTAGAATGGAATTTCCCCATATGTGTTTGCTGTGCCCCTGTTCATTTCACCCAGACGGAAGTTGGCTGTCTTTGCTGCCAGGACACTCTGCTGGCTCGTGCTCAGCCTGCTGTCGATGGAGACCCCCAGGTCTTTTACAGCAGAGCAGCTCCCCAGCCAGGCTCTTCCCAGCCCATATTGTTTCCAGGGCTTCTTCTTTCTAAGAAGCAGAATTTTGCATTTGTCCTTGGGGAATTTTATGGGGCTCCTGTTGGACCATACCTTCAGCCTGTCCAGGACACCTTGGATGGCACTCTTGCTCTCAACCGTGTCAGCTGTTCACTTAATTTTAGTGTGTTCTGGAATCCTGAGGAGAATGCACAGTCATTTCTTCAAAATAATGGTGTTAAACAAGATAAGTACTAGAGCAGAACCCTGCAGTTCTACACTTTTTACACCTCCAGACAGAGCACAAATCCATTAACCACTACTCTCTGAGCCCACTTCCCTCCAATCGTCTTTTTAACAATCTAGACTGAAATGTACTAATTTGGATTCAAGAATATTGTGTAAGTCAGTATCAAAAGACTTGCTAAAGCTAAATGATATTCACTGCTCTTCTCTCATTCACAGACTTTGATATTTTGTCGTACAAGGCAATCAAGTTGGTTAGATGTGATTTATCTTTGGTAAATCCATGCCGCTGGTTCCAATTGCCTCCTTCTCTCTTGTGTCTCCAGGAAAGTGTACCAAAATTACTTCTTCCATTATTTTCTTAGGGACTAAGCAGGCTGCCTGGCCTGCCACAAACTGAGGCTTGTAATACTGAGGTTGGTGATTAGGCAAAAAATTTGATAAGGAGTAATGCAGTGCTGGAACAGATGATGACATTTCCATCTCTGGACTTTGTCAAGACTCCATAAGACAAAGCTGTTACTGACCTAATTAAACACTGGTGATCTCCTGTATTATAGAATTGTGTTGGATTACATGTCCTGCAAAAGTCTGCCTAACTAGCACGTCTCTGATTTTTTAGCCCTTTGATATAATTAATCCTGAAATCCATAAGGTTTTGAATATTCTATATATGACAGGATGTTGAAAAGCATTTATTGCACTTAATAATAAACCTATTGTCTTGTGAAAATTTAATTTGTGTTATACCACAATCACATTTCTATAAGAATGAGATTAAGCCATTTTGTGGCTTTCATGCAGCTTACATAGGACTGTGTTTTGCCCATGGTACATTATTTTTTAATTACTCTGGGTAAAAAATAAGTAGTTAAGGATGGTCTAAGGCAACATTTTAAGTACAGCCAAGAGAGTGTTGCAAAACATTATACAGAAAATGCACAGTCATTTAAAGTCTGCTCTCATATGAAGTTCACAACTACTCTAACAGCTGGAACAAAGGAACTAGGTAGCATTGTCCCTCCTCAACCACCCTAAACCCTATACAGACACAAAAAGAAATTTTAGGTTCTGCTGTGCAGTATGAATGACTACATTTCAAACTGCTTTGCATCCAAGGATAACCTCAGTACCTCACAAATGTTGCATCCCATCAACCATATCACAGAGATTTCAAGAGTGGCATCTTAGTAGTGTTATGAGCACTCAGCATCTTGCAGGGTTATGCCAAAGAAGTTCAGTTCAAGAAAACTGTTGAACTGACTTTTTGAGAATCACGATAGAGAGGATGCTGTTCTATCAGAGCCGTATTTTCCATCTTTTTGTGTCATCGTCACATTCAGTAGGACCTGTGTGCCAATGACTTTATGTTGCTTAAGACTTTTTATATTGAGACAGTTTTTTTTCAGGTCTTAAAAGTTGTGTTATTTTACCTTGATTTGATCTACAAAATCAGAAACTTATTAGTATTGAAACTAGTAGGAATTTGTCCTGAATAAAAACCTGGCAAAATATATTAAAAAAATCTTAGATTCTATAGTCATTTAAAGAATTAAATATATTTAATATATCAAATGTCATGCAATCTGTTTACCTATATTGACAGGTTTTTTTAACAATTAAGCACGGCACTCTGTATATTTATTTTTTCAACCTGATTTTACCTTCTTCTATATTTGAAGCCTTTTTAAAAAGCTGTGTGAAGTTTGATTTTCTCTTTCAGTGTAGCATGTTATATACATATAATTTGCTGTCCATCCAAGGATATGGTTGCAGAAAGGGATATTATCTTTACAGTGTTGTACTGGCATAGGATAGCTTTCAGAAGAATGTGATATATTCATTAAAGGCTCGAATTAGATTGTCTGTTTTCATCTCTACTCACTACCCTATTTTCTCCATGATTTACTTTAGTTTCCAGACCTTGGGGAAACATCAACCAACTGCTTAAGAAAATAAAATCAATGCACTGAAAAAGTATTTTCCATCTTCCACACTGCAGACCCTAGTGCTACATCCTCATTTTCATCTTGGAAATAATGATCTCACAGAAACTGTTTTTAAGGCCTGGGTTCAAATCTAGCTCTGTATTAAAATGGAATGAGCAGAAGTTTTCCATCTCTTGCCTAGAAAAAACTTTGTCACATTTTAAACATACGTATTAACCCATGGTTGTTGCCTTTGTCAAGAGACAGAAAACAGTCAGAGAGCTCAAAACTGAATGGTAAGCAAGAACCCAGTGCAAAACAGTGGTGGAATTTCAGTTGTGTCCTTTTGTTCCCAACCGTGCTCCATAAGGAGGTCAGAAGGGGCCTCTAGGGGAGCTGCTGGTCTGGCTCATACCCTCACAGATCTCTGACAGTCAGGCCTGTTGCTCACCTGCTGCTGGGTGCCAGACGATGGCAGATGCTGCCCCACCGTGTCCCTCACTGGATGCCAAATGGAGCCACCTCCTATCTCTCCAGACTAGTCTTATCCAGTTTGTTATCAGGCCAATCCCTGCTGCTTTAATATTTATGTCTAACCAAAGATATTCACAAAGTGAACCTAAACTAGGTTTTTAAAGATCAAAGCTGTCGATATCATCTGATTACCTGCTAGGAAATGACAAGTCTAGACACCCTGGAATCACTCAGGTTGGACAGATTAGTGTCCTCTGAAATACTAAAGTATCAACAAACAGCAAACAAACATTTTCTCATCTGAAAGCTATATTGTGAGAACAGTCTATAGCTTGTTGGGCAAAAATAAACAGATTAGTGCCCCATGCAACTGTTTTGTACAGCCTGACATTGATATAACAAGCTTATGAAGTTGGGGCCAGGCCAGTTCTGATTCCAGGAACACAGCAAGAGATTGATTAAAGTGAGCTTTATACCATCTGTGGTCAGGTTGTGCTTGGTGCAGTTCATATATCCTCAAGAGCAGCAATAAATATGCCATTAGAGAGGACAGGTTTTCATGAACTGAGAAAAGAAGTAGGAGGTGACTAGGAAGATGGCTTCTTCCTATCTGCAAGGATTTGAGAGGGAGTGGCTCCCTGTCACTTGTGAGAGATCATGCACAAAGAAGAGCGAGTACTGGGAGATGCTCCCTCAGAAATGAATTTATGATTCAAACTCAGATTTATTCCAATATTTATTCAATTAAATTTGGTATAGGCATTTTGGCAGAAGTTCAAAGTCTACATTAGCAAGACAGCAGCAAAATATATATCTGGTTAGGAATGACTGTCTTTCAACTGTGTCACTCTACTAATGAAATTGAAAGTAAAGACCAAATTATAGCCAGGGCATAAACAGGCACAATTTAATTGTCTTCAGTGGTATGATACATATTTATGCCAGGTATAAGTTTTGCCACAGAAGGTCAGTCTGTAAGTAGTAATTTTTTTCTCCACATCTTCAGCTAACACCAAGCAGCTGTCACTCCCACCACAAAAATTACTTGATTCTATGTATGTGCCACTTCTGATCCATCCACAGCATAGGCCTTGTGCCAGCTCCTGCTGTGGGTGGTTTGGCAGGGAGCTCCATTAAGATCTGAATTACCAGCACACATAATCACCAATGTCAGTTGTTAAATATGAGGCAGTTTTTTATCAAAGGAAAAGGCAGAGAATATAGTTTGTGATTAATCTCCTGTTTAATGTTTTGTTATCTCAATCATCCAATTGAACTCAGAAAATATTTGTTAGTGTCTATAACCATTTTAGCACTGAACTCATAAAAGTTGGAATACTACAGGAAACACTTTCCATATTTAAGAGAAGGCAAGAAGTAGATAGCTGAGAACAGTAATGTGTATAATTTTAGCAAGTAAAGTAATACTGTGTTCTCAGATTCACTTACACTGGAGTAATGCAGATACACTTTTGTTGCCATTTTTACTGGGATTTTGATATAAAATTTTCCAAAATGAGTTATGTGTGTATATATAGTAATAAAAGCATAAGGCGTATTTCTAATAGTAGTCTATATTTGTGAGTTTCTCAGGCATGTGTGGTGACTGTTGAATCTGTTCTGGAACCATATCTTCTCTTTAAAGAGTACCTAATCCATTCTATGCTATTAATTAATGCTATCATAATTACATGTATTCTCTGATGGAGTTTGCCAGGGTAGACCCTGCTTCTCACTAACGTCCTCATCAAATCCCGTTAATATGGGATTAGACAGTAATGCTAACCGACCAAACAGCTGTCATGGGCTGCTAATATCATCTTCTGACATTGTCTTTTAGAAGCTCTTTAAGTATAAAGGAAATCTAATAATCTCACTTTTTCTACGAGCATCTTTTCTTACCTAGCCTTCTGACAGAACAATATTTTTCAATCTGTATAATACCAGAGGCAGTCTTTGGATGTATCTCTGGATATTCTTTGGAACAGTCTTGGCTAAAATATTAACCTACACGCTACTTAATAGTTTTAAGCTTTACTCCTTTTTTATTCCATTTCATGTAATTTTTGATGGCCAGAATAGCTCTTAAAATGTTAAGTATACAGTTGCTGTTTAGACATTAAGATTAACATACCCAACTCCCATTAGCTTTGTTGAGGCACAGATTTTCAGATAAACATTTCATTTGACCAGGCTAATTCTAGTCTCTTTTTTTTTCTGGATTTTGTGGTTGAACTTCTTTTGCCTGTAAACAAAGGCATACACCAGCCTGAGGATGGTGTGCCTTTTTGATCATTTAATACCACAGAATTTTCCTGGGAACCCTAAGCCATAAAAGAAATACATTTTGCAAATTGTGTGCCTTTTGTGTTCTTGGTCTCGTACAGATAGATGTTTGACTATTCTGATCATTTTGAAGAAGCATTTTTAAACACTTAATTTTCCTTTGCACATCTTAATAGACCTCTTCTTCTTTTAAACCTAAAATTACCAGGTCCAAAAACCCCAAATTTTAGACTCTCTGTGAAGCAGCGGCTCTCCATTACAAGCTGGGGATCCATATGGCTGCATTATTTGATCTTCGGTAAAAGAATCCTTTCAGATTTATTTATCTTTTTAAGCAAAATTAAACAGATTAAGATAAGAAGCCAAGTTCACAAGAAAGAGTTATCCATGGCTAAGAGAGCATGAAAAACTGATTCTGTTGTTACCATGGTGAATGACAAGACTCCCAAATGCAGGTCCAAGATTTGTCACCACTTTTGCCACCTCTCCTAAGTTTAGCCTCACTGAGGGATATTCTGAGTGTTTGGGTCATAAGCCTGAGGTGGAAAACTGTCAATTCTTAGGTTAGTTTTAGGTTCAGTGTTCTCTTCATCTTAAGTGAGTAGAAAATGCGTGTCATGGGGAAGGCCAGCAGACCAATCCCATTACACAGAAGCTTAGGTAACAGAGCTCACCCAGCCACAGACAGAAGTGTGCATAACACATGTATAGGCTTTAAGTCAATCTCAAAATAATTGTCTGATAACATGTGACTCAATAGATTTTAGAAGGGCTTATAGCCCTGTGGGCTTTTTTCACAGAGGAGGCAAAGGGATGTACCTCCCATCTTGAGTAGACATTGCTTTGTGTTTAAATGTTTGCTGTGCTTCTGGAATTGCGAGAAATAGCTGCTGGGTGATTTCTAAGCATTGGGAACACAGTTGTTTCCCACACTTCAGTCTTAGGTAAAGTTGAACTGCTTTGCGTGAATTTTATCAAATTTAGACCGAGGCACAGATCTGGTAAGAAAATTATAGCTCCATTGCTGAAATTTCAGAAAGGCAATTGCAATTGGAAATAGAAATAAGTGAAGGAATGGTATCATTACTAAAAGCTTCTTCAGAGACTTGCATTTTATTTGCAAGAGATCTTGAAAAAGCAGTCATATAAACACAATTGCCCAGTAGTATTTAATTACATTACCAGGATACACTTGTCACTGAGATTATGTTCTGCAATAAGTGCAATAATAAATAATATCAGAGAAGGATTTGCTGAAGAAATTCCAAAGGCTGAATTGCCATTTTTGTTAAAATAATTACATCGGGAAGAGTTTCAAAATTACAAGAGGAGCCATTCACTTAAACCATGTAGAAAGGATTAAACAGTGGTGGTGGTGCTACATTGAGATCGTCTTTGGCCCATCCTCAACATAGCTGAAAGTATGTGAGCACTCACAAAATTCTTAGCTCAGCAGGAATTTTCTACATTAAGTTTTGATGTGTTCTTTTTAATTCTCCCCTTAAGTAACATCTATTGGGAGACATATTTCAAGTAAGACAGGTTTTCTTTCTTTATTTTTTGCACCATCAGCTGCTGTTAAAACTGAGAAGTGAAAGGCAAAATCTTAACCAAGTGGGGGAAAAAAATTGAGAATATAGGCTGTTTGTATGAAAAAGATATGTAGGGGGCCAAAAACCTGTATGGCACCAGAGCTGACTTAAAATTTATCTGTCCCTGGAGTAACTCATGACATTTAAAGCCATGGGATTGTGCATGGTATTTGTCCATCTTACTGAAAACAATCCAAACCCAGAGGTTCTCATTCATATTCCTCTTACATAGAAGACATTACCTTTATATTGATAGAAATAGAAGTGATTATTTATGTGCCTGAAAGAGTAGAGAGCTAGGGCCAAGAAACTTTGCTTTTCTAATTTCCTTCTTTCTGGAGTCTTCATGTGAGGAGTTATCATTAAGCATATCTAGTGCAAGAAGCTGATAATAAGAGTCCATTATCTGTAGACTATTATACCCTACCATGAAAAGAATGCTTGTTCTTTAAGGTAAACATTTGAGATTTCAGATTGGAGGTGGAATTCCTCTAGAGTCCTATTAATTAATGTCATAGAAGTAGACAGACAGATTTGTGCACTGTACTACTGCCAGTGGAAGAAGCTCTAAAAGATGAATTGGGAAGCTATAATTCCCTGCAGGAGCCCATATATGAGTTAAGAGGGAAACTGGATTAAGATGCTTAGAAAATCGTACTTATGCTTCCTCCTAACTACTCCTCTGGGGAATAACTAAGATGCTGGCTTAATAAGGCTTGAATCTGGAACGAAATTCATACAGCTAAAAGGATTTTTTGGGGGTAAGAGCTCTGCCCATACTTATGAGATTCCTGTGGTAAACATAAAGAAATCAAGGAGAAAATGTGCGTTTATGTTGGATCATGTCCCATCTACAGTTAACTGCTCATCTGAATTTTGAATTCCTGCTTCTTTATAATCTTCACTTAATAAACCACATGTTATTTCTAATTTCTAGAAATCAACCTCAAAATATTCTAATAGCCTTGGTTAAGAGAAGAATGAAATGCAACTAGGGAAATGGAAAGGATGTTTAGTGGAAATGTCTCATTCTTAGATTAATTTCATTGAACAGTTAAATCTAAATGATGAAGTTTTTATTATATATTTAATTCTATAAGAACATTTATTCCATTAAATGGAATAAAGTGATTTCATTTTTTTCAGTGGAAACTTTAGTCTTCATTATTATTGTAAAAGCTAGTTGGCAAATTGGGATTTTTCTCAAAGTATTTGGCATATATTTCAAATAAAGAAATACTATTCCATTAGATAAAAATGTCATGGACAACTTTGAAGCTGAATGAAAAAAATTCCTAAGGTAAACATCGCAGTAATTGTTACAGTATCTCTACTGGATTTAAACACTGTCAAATTATTGCCCTCCTGACCTTTGAAAACCTACAAGATCATCAATTTAATAACTTCCATGCCTTTAAAAGGAAATGGGAAAAGTCTCAATTATCTGTGCAAAGGAATGTTGTTCTTTTGGAAGCACAAACTGTGTGTTGATAGCACTGCAGAATACAAGACTATAAACAAAATTTAAAAATTAGTATATCTTTATGCTTCCTTTGACTCAGGCAACATATAAAATATATATCACAGAAGAAATTTAAAAGCCCATCCATATATCATCCAAGATTTTTCTGCAGGAAACACTTCATGTGATTCACCAGTTACAAGGAAAAGCATAGTTAGAATGCCTGTGATTTTCCATAGATACACCACCCACATCATGCTTCCACCTTTTCAAAACCCAATTCTGAGATATTCGGAGGTGACTAAGTCTGGGCTATCATTGACTGTGAGACAGTAGCGTATAGTCCAAGGTAACCAGGAGTCAGAAATCCAGACAGTTTGGGTACACGGAGGCACCGCACTGCCTCTCCCATACTGTGGCAACAGGAAGATGGTTACAAAGTGATAAAAACATACCAGGCAAGTGGCTACTGTATCCAATTTTCAAGATTCTGCTTTTCCTCTAAAACTTCTATGTTACATTAAAATGCTGTCTTCAACACACACTCATTTGAAAGAACAGCAAGCTCCATGTGCTAGAGAATGGCTAAGGGTCTGGCTAGTTCTAGTGAAAAGGTCTAGGAGCCTCTGAATTGAATGACCCAACTCTGAGTTTAGTGAAAGCTGAAAGAACAGAGAAATTTCTGCAGGCAAATGATGCTGCTTTAAGCTTCACTTGAGAGTTGTGTGTGATGGAAGTGACTAGTGTTTGATAAGCATTTAGAGACCCTAACATGAAAAATGCTATTTAAATGATAATATAACTATGTATTTATTCATGAGAGAGGCTGAAGTGGGATTGGCTTTCTGTCAAAAACTGTCAAACAGAAATAGGATTCCTTCTGGATAGTTGTCTTGAGGATTCCTCCTGCTACCTCAGAGATTTATGTGGAAAGAGTTGCCAGTGTATGAGGGGCCAGTAGGTAATACACAGGACTAGATACTGAAAGAATTATATTCTACAAATACCTCTGACCTTAACTATTTTGTAATCTTTGACATATCGTCATTTGACCTTCCCTTTTTTTCCTATCTGTTGTCAAATTTTTCTTCTTTTGCAGATTTGTAGGGGCAAAGGAAGGGGAGGGGGCTTATGAGCTCTAATGACCCAGTAGCACAAATAGAGATATTGCAATAATGTCTTTATAGCTTTCTAGCAACCTTCATATATATTCACCTTATATACCTGGTATATATTTTTGTGATGAATTAAAAAATGAAATCTGATTATTCTGTAGATGTGTTTGCAATATTACTTCTACTGTTATTATCACTGTTAATAATATCCATCATTATAATAAAGCTGTTATACACATATTCATATAAAAATTGGTTAGCTGTACATTTGTGTCTCAGACTACAAGTTCACATAACTGGGAGATCTCCTGGCCATACGAATATGTGAAAAACAGACATCAGTCTCAGTGTGGTTGCAGAAAGAACTGTAATGCAGTCTTACAGGTCTTGATCCGAACAACAGGGTGACCAGGAACCCGACCAAATTCATGTTGGTAGTCATTTAATTTTTTTTTCAGAATGTGAAGGAGCCATAGGCCATACATATTTTTGTCTTGAGAGGTACACTGAGAAATGTATTGTACAGATTCCCTTTCAGTTAGCTGCATGTGCCTGTAAAATAGTCATATTCAGAACAATCAGATAATCTATAATCTGTCCATGAAAAATTCATGCTTTGACTTTTCCTTTAAACATTGTGCTTTATTGATTTTCAAATGTCACGAAAAGGACATGTAACTATTTAGCATAGAAAAAAAACAGGTTTAGATCTTTCAATAAACAGAGGAGACAGAAGACTCATAATAAGAAATGACAATTTGCAGACCTTATTTCATAAATTATGGAAAACAGAAAAGAAAGAAAGTAATAACAATTTAATGGTTATGAATCAACTAAAGGAAGATAATACAAAATATTTTCTGTGATTATCTGATTGACTTTTTGTGCATTCCTGTTAATCACATTTTCTACTTCGTGGGTTTGTTGTTTTTTTTTTTTTTAAATTAAACCAGTACAAATTACTTTTTGTGCCTAAAATGTTTGCAAACAGAGACCACAAGGTCACTTCTATGAAAATAACCTGAAATCTAAATTTATGTTTACATGTGTGAGAATTTGTAGTAGAGGTGCTTGGATTTCTATCCAATCAAGAAATAAGAACAGTAGTATATGACTTTCTTGATCAAGGCATCCAACACATAAATAATCTGTGAAAACAACTCATATTCAGTCCTTAAAACTAACAACTTTTTAAAGAAGCTATTTTAATTCTGAATATCTTATAAATTTAAAAGAACTGCAATCTGCTCATAGATATGGCATAAGAAAAGGATTTAGATAAATTATTCATAACAAGCCATTCACTCATCTATGTTCTAAACAATATCCATCAATATACAATGGTCCTGAAGGGTTTTATATAACAACAAAATGTATAAATATAGATATAAGAATGAACTACTCTATATCATGCTTGAAAAAAGTAAAAACTTGTTACTTCAACCTATAATCCACAATTTAAAAGTAACTTTTACAATAAAATTTCCAGATTTTTTTTAGCATTATATTATTCCACAGGTCTGTTGTGTAAGGAGCAGTTTGGTAGCTGAGTTCCTGATTTGCCAGTGGTTGTGTGCCACCACCCTTGATATGTTTGAAAAAAACCTATCAAAAATTCAAAATGAAATATTTTCCCCAAAGTACTGAAGCTACTCTAGTCTAGTGACGATGTTGCAATATTGGACAGGAGAAAAATAAGTTAACTGTTTGAACATGCCTCTGTATATTAACATACAATCTTTTTCTTAAAATGACCAGAAATTCATTCTGCAATAGAAGATACTATATTGCAATAATATTATATGGCTTCAATTCTGTAAAAATGTAGAAATCTCAGTTATTCAAAACCTATTCAGATGGGACATGCATTAACATGTGGACTGAGACCTAAGCTGTCTATTTATATGTGCAAAGTCAGGCCATGAATCCATAGTTGTTACTAGGACCTCAGAGGAATATGGGCACCCTCAATGGAAATAATTCAGGGATCAAAGATTATAACAATTTGGTTTTGTTTTTTTTTTTTAAAGTAATAAAGTCAAAATCTGGGGCCTGATATAGCACATGGATAACACAGAGACTTGAGTTCTCCTTTGGATCCCCAAACACCAATCTGTGCCTATAAGTGTAGAGAAGAAGTGATCTAGGACAAATTCTGGGGCATCTGATCCCTGCTGTACAAATATCTGGGCATTTTAGCTCTCATTTTCCTGGAAACCCCAAAGTAATATGGTCCATCATTCCCTCTGGAAAAGTTGTACTTTAAGCGTGAGATAAATCTTAAACAAATAAATCCCACAGTGAATATTAAAGGAATCTTGTTTTTAGGCTGTGATGTCTGTGAAGAGAGAACTGTATTAGCAAACTACCAAACCACTCCCAAGAATTTTGGTTTTTTGTAAAAAACAGTTGTTCTGTGCCACTACTGTCCCTGTACCAGGGCAAGGACTATGCTAACAACTATACAGCATAGATAATCACATTCTCTTTCCTGAAAAAACTGTCTATACATTCATGACTTTGCAGGACAGCGGAATTTCTGGGAATTCTCTGGCAAAAATAAACGAGTTCACTTTCTTTTCCTTTTACAATTCACAGACCCTGATACTGACATTTCAAAGACTTCCACATTTTCAGATTTCCACATTTCAGATTTCCACAGATGTGGTAGGTAATTACGAAATCTCAATACAAAGTTTTACTCTAAAGGATATAGCATATCTGATTGTTTTTTCATGATTAAACACAGCATCCATCGAAACATAGGGAGGTTTCATTTCCAGTATAACGTTTATCACTGTATAGTGTTTACTGTGGGAGGAAAATCATCATTGTGTGGGTAGCAGAAACCAGTAATGAAGAAATATTAATTGCATCATAAATGAGATCCGTGTAGTACTGAGAGACTTGGTTTTAGGGCAGCTACACTGTGTGCAGAATCTGTAAAGGAATAGGTTTCTCTAACTTCATACTCTCAGTTATAGACTTTAAGAGACTTGTGGGTACAATTTGTGTTAATGTTGAGGAATAAATATAAAGAAACCTTTTTCTGATTGCCTTGTCAAAAATATACATCCCTAGTATAAAGAACATGTAGCACTTGTAAATGATGCTCCTCAGAGCAATATATTTTCTATTTTACAAAACAGAAGATTTAAGCTGATGGAGAACATCCTTGAGATTTGTGGGAATGGTACTAGTCCTAGTAATAGTTTAATTATCTATTGAACACCAGGCTACAAGGGTGTATGACAAATGAATAACATTGAGGGGCTGAAAATTAGAGGGAAGGCATCTTCAAATATTACTCCCTTAGCTCCTTAAGGAGTGTCTGCTCATTTCCCATGCAGTTTCAGACTTTTTTAAAAAGAAAACATTTGGTAAAATATCTTTTTAAGTTTACCCAGGAGCGTGTGTGTGTGTGTGTGTGTGTGTGTGTGAGGAAGGCTTGGGGGCTGTGTGTTACAGTAGTCTTTTTGTCTTGTAGTTGCTTTAAAGAGTCTGAATTCCTGAGGCTTGTCAGACAAGTGATATTTGTCTGATTTCGGTAAACGATGTTAGGTAATGTCTGAAAGAGCAGAAGGTACTTGAATAGAATATTCCATCAACTAGCATACATAGTACATGGAGTCACATATGGTAAGAGCTTTGAATTGTAGCTACCACTGAGGCTGTCAACACCAATGTTCAGACAGGATTGGTTGAGGGAATTTGATTGGTTTGATTGCTAAAAAAAAATAAAATAAAATAGAATTGGAAAGGAGATGTATCCCAGAAAACTAATCTAATTGTTAGTTTTTAGGAGCAATGAAGATTTTTAAATAAGGTTATATTATCTAAAATACTTATTATATTGTTTTAAAGTAATCAGCAGGAGGATTATTGCATTCCTAGAAGAGATGGAGAGGGCACTTTGAGCCAGCACTACCTGTTCTTAAATGAATTGGGAAGGAGACTGAAAGTGTGTAGAAACTTCAAGGCAAACACCAGCTCCTTCTGCATTAGATTGTTTTGCCAGGGAGGATTCATCTTGCTAGACAAGTGTGCACTAAAAAAAATATGTGGTATCTGGCTTTCTCAGGGTCTTCCATTCTTTAGTACATTCAGATTTTATCATCATTGTGGCTTACATAATGCTCCTGTTTCAAGTTTTGCATTTTTCCTTTGCAGAGAAAGAAAAATACCACAAAAACAGTCTGTTGGTTTGAAAGGCAAAATGTGATCAAAATTTCTTTTTATTTTTAATATTATTTCCAGTGTAATTAATGTCTCTTCTATAATTTATATTTTAAAAAGCTTTCTTTTCCCATTTTCGTGATGGAGTTCTCCCGTTTGGGAAATTAGATGAATATATGTTTGCTATAGATGTTTAAATATATGTTTGAATAGATGAATATATCTTCTATACATTCATTATCTTCTGTGATCACTAAAGAGATGCCACAAGGATGCAGGTGAGATTGACTTCTCACAGAGATTTTTTTACCCAAGATCATAGATTAATCTCTTCCTGAAAAGCAGAGAGAGCAAGTCAGTAGAAAATTTCTCTCAGAAGCAATTTTCCAGTTTCTTTAACTTTCTTGTAGATTTTATTAATTTGCCCTTTGAAACATTTTCCATTAATGTCTTTGAACTTGGAATCTGATTCTGCCAAGGTCATTCATATTTTAAATCGCCAACTGTTAGCTCTTTCCTTCAAAGCTGTTATTTACAGTTTGTCAGAAAAGTGAATCTTGCGTACATCTGTGACAATTTCTCATTTTTACTTTTTAGTGGTTTGGGGTGTTGGTTGTTTTTTTGAGGGTTTTTTTTCTTTTGTCTTTTCCAGAATTCAGTCCAGAGTTAAACACCTATGCCTAGTGCTCAAAACCTGAAAGACTGAACCTAAAGGCATACATGTTTGATGGATTTACACAATTCATCTACCTGCAGCTGGATGAGAAAGAATGAGATCCTGCTGTCATCTCATTGATATACCATCCAGTATATTAGTCCTCACAATAAAAAGATGCTATTCCAACATGAATACATGCAGAAAAAATTGTCCTTTGGTATTAACTTTTAAAATAAAAATTAAATAAAGGAAAGAAGTAATCTTGTGATAGTTTTTTTGCTGTGAGGATGGGTGATTGAGGGACTAGATCATATGAACTTTAAATGTGTTAACTTCAAGTTCTATGCTTTTCTATAAGACATTCTATCAGTAAAAAGATTAAAAACAGTTGCCTGTCCAAACAAGCAAAGCTATTATTTTTTAATAACAGAAACAGAAAAGATGATGCTGAATTAATTGTAGCAGAAATCTACAGTGCCCAGGTGAAGTCCACTGTCTAGTAAAACTATCGTCTAGTTTATATTCTATTTCATGAACGTACAATAATGCTGTGTCCATTTAGAATTATAATTTCTGTGTCAAAAAACCTTGCATTTCATGGAATGTATTGCTGAGAAAAGAACAGAAAATCTGATTTTTATATATGTCACATACAAAAACAATTTTTTTAAGCTATCAGTGTGTGAATTGAAGATCATAGTATCAGGAATTTATGCAGGGCAGTTTGTGCTTAGAAATTCAAAGCTTTCCATATTGTTAGTGTAAATGATTGCATTTTGCCATAGCATAAAATGGGTGTTTGAAATAATTCTGTGATGTCCCTTATTTTTCTTGCTAGTTGTCCCTTTTTCTGTGTGTTAATTTTTAAATTCTGTTTCTATACATGTGTGCTAATTTTTTATTTGTGGTTTCGACTACATCCCACACAATGTGAACATGATCTTAGAATCATAGAATATCTCAAGTTGAAAAGGACCCATAAGAATCACTGGGTCCAATCCCCTGCTCCATGCAGGACTATGTAAAACTAAACCATATTATTATGAAAGCATTGTCCAGACACTCCTTAAATTGTCAAGCTTGGTGCGATGATCACTTCCCCCGGGAGACCGTTCCAGGATCATCCTCTCAGGGAAGATACCTTTCCTAATGTCCAGTCTGAACTCTTCCAGTCACAACTTCATTCAATTTGCTCGTGATGACGAGCGATAGAGATCAGTAGCTCTCCCTTTGCGATGAGGTACAAAGTGATCTCAGCCACTCCTTGTAAGCCTGGCCCCAGAGGCCTTTCAGCATCTTGGTTGCTCTGCTCTGGTGTTCTTTGAATGCTGTGGTGCCCAAAACTGCACACGAAGTACTTAAGGTGGGGCTGCAGCAGTGCAGCATAGATTGGGACATTCACCTACCTTAACCATCAGCAATGCTGTGCCTGAAAAAACCCACGACATGGTCAGCCTTTTGACACACCTTTAACTTGTATTCGACTTATTTGACTTGCTGTCAACCAAGCACACAGATCTCTTTCCACAGGCCTGCTCTCCCTCAGCATCACACCCCTCAATGTTTAAGTACAAAGGTTTGCTCTCCAGTCTGTCACAAACTGGCTCTTTCCACAAGCAATACAGGGAGTGTAGTAGGATATTGGCCAAATTGATTTTATATCCATATTATTGGTGCTTGAAAGAACAGTCAGATGTGCTCACCTTTTTCTTCCTTTAGAACTGATTCCAGTAAGGAACTTCTTCTTACTTCACTAAGTATTTTTTTCTTTCTTTTTTTTTTTTTTTTAACAGCCTGTGTCTTTTTTCCACTAGAGACTGCTTAAAATAGATTTTTCCTTTCTGGAAAGGATGTGCCAGATATTTCTCTGTTATAAGACAGGCAAAAATAACAAACAAAAATACAGTTTAGGCACAACATTGAAGAAATCGTAGTAGAAAAAGATAGTGAATTTGGTGCATATATTCAAATGAGAGGGGAAACCTGACTTCTGAAGCTTTCTTTCTTACTCTTCAAAGTTGTGGTTTGATGTTTACGCACAATGGAAGAACTCTAGCACAGGATGCTGTAAAATCTCAGCATCCATCCCAGAATATCCTAAAACTCGAGACTAAAGAAGTTAGAATAAAAACCCTACTGCAAATCAAGCAAGAAAAAAATTTCTCTCTGGAAATTGAGTCTCACACATGCAGTTTGACTTAGCTTCTAGGAAATCCTTGCACTGTTTACTTGTTCAATAGCCAGACTGTAACCAAAATTGTATGGTCCATTGTAAATGGCTGGGTGAAACCACTGTAGGAGAGGCCTCTTCTGGAAAAAGAAAGACCTGGCTTGACAGCAGCTGTAAGTCTGGATTTTCAGCGACTGTAAAGTCTAAGCAGTGGAATGTATGGAAATGAATTTCCATGGGCTTCAGGGCCTCCAGATACTGAGGACTACAGAGCCAGGATCATCTTGCAGTTCTGTTTTCCTGAGGGCTATAGGGTTTAATGTGTCAGAGGAAGTTGCAGCTATTAACAAAATTTGCTAATCTCTCAAAATTTGCTGTCACCCAACATAGGTATGATTCTGTTTTGTAGCAGGCAACTGCGAGGATCTTGCACAGCTTTCCAGCTAGGAAATCTCTCATGGTTTGGCTCTCCTAGTGCAGTGAATGAGCAGTCATTCATAAGTGTGGTTTCACATGGGCTCCACATCTGCTCTTCTGACATTTATTCTCCATGGTATCACAAGAACCAGGCAACGTACTCATGGCAAAGAGGATCTATGTGAAGAAGACAAAGCCAGATTCCAGCCAAAGACTAAAACTTCTGCATTTTCCATACTTTTCACTTATCCAGCTGCTCTAATAATCATACTGGAAAAAGCTCTGGAAGCAACCAATATTACCTGTGAACAGGTCTATACTGTCAGGTATCATAAAATTGGTAGGGTATATTATATAATTCTGAATTAATATTAATTATCTATAGCTATTAAATAGATAAACTGGTAACATGAACATGCCCAGCACCTTTCTCTGACTTGTTGCTAAATGGAAAAAGGATGTGCTAGTTGAGTCCTATTGAACGCTCTTGAAATTCAGAGAAGTCTGAAATACCAGAAATACTCTGCAGCTTGCACTGATAACCAGACTGGCTGGTAATCATTTGAAACAGCATGGTATGGGCCAAAACTCAATCAGACAAAACTGAAACAAGTTAGCACTAAGACAGTCAGATTTAAGACCCCAGAAATGTTCCTTGTAAGTTCACACTGTATATTATTACTTGTTTGCCTGACATCAGCCAGGGAAGTATTGTGGAAGATTTGGACATATGAAGTAGATGTAAGTGCATCCTCACAATGGGGAATATTACCTCTGGAACTGCATTTTGGTAAATCTGGAGATAAGAGTTGGTATTGCCAGATTCTAAATGTTTCTTCCCCCCATTGTCACTCTGGAGCAGATATCCTCTGTAGTAAATGAGGAGTGACCTCAGTACAAGTCACCACAAAAGTGAATTCTCCTTCAGTTGGCTCTTCTCCCACATTTCTGGTAAGATTGTCTGCCATTAGTTATTTTTTCTTTTCAGAGGCTGAGTGCAGTAGGAAGCCATTCATCACCATGCTTAAGGTCAGTTCAGACTCCTGTAACATAATTTCTTCATGTGCTTCTTCTCTCTGTATCTGGTCTGTGGTAAACAAGACAGCTTGTTCCCATTCATCAGTTTGACCATAGTTGAGCAGATGAAGTCTTTTGCAGCAGCTGCTTTGTGTTCATCTTCTCAGAATTGGCCACAGTTGAAAATAAAATTTCGGTCAGCAATTCCACAGTGCAGATGGCCACCTGAACCAGCAATATTATGTTATTGCTCTTTTGAAGGAGCTTGCTTCTCAGGTACTGGTCAGCTCTGAAACCCAAGGGAAACCACAGGGGCACAGCTGGCATTCCAGACTGCAAACAAATCACAGAGGGAGAGAAGACAAACACTGAAGTTTAAATCCACTGGCTGTTTAAGACTAATATAAGATTAAATCTAAGAGTAACAAGGTCAAAAATCTCAGTTGCATGCTCTTGCTAATTTATCAATATAATTTGACATGCTGTAATGAGACTGAACTCACTCAACCTTACCACTGAGCTGTGCAAGCATTAACTTGTTAGTTCTAGTTATTTTCTTTCTCTGCCAATAACTTCTGCTTTGTGAATGTTAACTGCAGTTCTGCTGTTATGCATCAAAATGTTGTATAATGTTGTTATTTAATATATTATAAGTAAACTAGGAGCAGTGTGACTACTTACTATTAGTTTTTTGCTGCCACTTCTTAGGTTTAAAGTTGTTGGTGTGGACTCAAAGTAGCTGTTTTCCAGCTCTCCTACAAGGCCTAGTAAATGATATTCCCTTTCCTCACAAGCCTTTCTTCTAGAAGTAATTGGGACTATCACAGAATCCTTTAAGTTTGAAGGGACCTCTTGAGATCATCTGGTCCAGTTGCTCTGCTCGAGCATCTTGCCCAGGACGGTCTGCAGTCAGGTTTTTAGTATCTCCACAGAGAGAGGAGACAACCTCTCTTCACAACCTCTCCATGCCAATGTTTTACTACCATCACTGTAAAAGAACCCCAGTTTTGTTGTGTTCAGATGGAATGTAATGCTTTTTGTGTGTTTTTTTTTTCTTTTTCATTTGTCTCCATCATCTCTTGTTGTGTCACTTGGCACTATTGAAAAAGCCTGGCTCCATCCTCCTTATTCTCTTCCACCAAGTGTTTACATACATGGATAGGTTCACCTCCAAGACTTTTCTTTCCCAGGCTGAATCTTTACCTATATAGTCAAAGAAGTAATTAAGAAGGTCTAAAAGTGAAATAAAATACTCTTTTCCCCAACTGAAATTAAACCTTTATCTGGAGGGATTTGTACAACAATAAGTAGGAATTTTTCTGTTTTATAGCACTTGCTGTATATTTTTGGTTTTTTTTTTTCTTTTGTTTATTTTCTTTTCTTTCTGAGACTTCCTTACTCACTTTTTAAAAATTTGAATTTTTGCTGTTAATTGCACCTGTTATGTCAATGTCACATTGTGTTTCTAAACTAAGGAACAATTTTCCTGGGGATTTTTTGTTTGGTTGGTTGTTTTTTTTTTCAAACCTTCACTAATGCTTTTTTCCCCCCAATAGAAAACATCCACATCCTGGGAGTTTTATGAATATCACCTTTTAGAAGGAAGACCTGATGTTTTTCCTGTAGATGTTCAATAATGTGGCTACTGTTAGGAATAGCCCTGGTAAAGTATAAATAAAAAGTTATTTGTGGTAGTTTTATTTCTAAATGCTAATAGCATGGCATCAGCTCATAAATCATTAATGATGAGCTCCTAATTATGTGCCAGCATCACAGTGTGATCCAACCTAATACCAAAAATTTACATATTCATGAATACACCCATACTCGTGAATGGAAAAATGCAGAATACAGCAGAAATCAAATAATCTTAGTTTTCTCTGAACTGCTATTTGGTGAATTGCCTCCTCTCCTAGCATCCTTCTTCCAGGTATTTACCTATGATCTAGACTCAAATTTCAAAAAGTTTTCTTTGCAGTTAAATTTTAGAGTGTACATAGCTTCAGCTTGTCCAAAAGAATGTGTGTAGTCTGCAACGTTACAGGTAATGAATACCTCCTATAATTAGTGCCCACTCCATTTCTACTTGCTGACATGAATTTTGAGTTTAAAATATGGCTGGCATATGATTAGTCTAGAACTAATGGTTTTTTATCTAAATTTTCTATGATGTAAGTTGGAATTAATGTTTTTCTTAAAAATCTACTCTTTCTTCAGTGGATATTTACAGTTGTCTGGAAAAGGGAAAGTTTGTTGGATAGAGTAGGTACTTCAACAGATCAGCTATAAGGGATGACTTGTACCTGCAAGTGGTAAGAACTGGAGGGAAGAAGATGTGCTTTATTTGTTGTGTTTTTTACAGAACCTCACTTTACAGGCCCTACAAAACATCAGCTTTATTGATGCGAAAGCAATCAACCTTTCCCACCCCTGAAAGAAACTAGTGTGAGAGTTTCTAGTTTTTCAAGTGTGAGAGGCACAATTATATTTTCAAAAATAAAACTCGAGTAAAAATTAAAACAAACATTTTTTAGTGTTTCCTGCAGGTTGTCAGCCCTGGAGACTTGAAGAGTCTTTTCTTTTGTACCCCTTTGAGAGTGATACTCTCTTCTTTACCCTGTTCAATCTTTGGATCTAATGTGGCAGCTCACTTGTAGATCTCTTTCAAATTTGTCACTTCCTACCTCTGTAATCATTTCCACATTTTTCATTGAAACTATTAATTGAAAAAGATGTACTGGCTCCTGACACCCTGTCTCCTAAAGGGCTTTCTCTGTAGAGGCTGCAATCTCTGCTTGGGATTTGTTGGCACTGCTGCAATTCAGACACCAGTGATAGTTATTTCTAATTGAAGATATCTGTGACCAGTTATGCATATTTCTACAGAAGCTATTATTCAAGGATCCCTAAGCAGTTTTTGCAATTAAGAATTATTAAGATGCATATCAAAACTGCACAGTATGTAATAAGAAAATCACTATCTCTAGCACTGAGCAATCTCTATTTTAGAAAATGTCTTTTAAAAATGACTTGCCAAGAAATTCAGAATGCCTATTCTCTTCCCACCTGCTCCTCACCCAGCCCCACAAGCTGTATACCTGTACCCCTCTCATAGGTGTCATAGTGGCACACAGTCCTTGCTGCTCCACCGGCCGGATGCTGTTGGTCAGAGAATGGAGAAGCTCCTCCTGATAGCACATTTTCCCATGTCAGCTGAATTCCTTCCTTGTTATTCAACAAACAGACTCTCTAACACAAGACTCAGTATTGGGCCATGTGACAAGTCTGCCGAGGCATGAAATGAAAGCTTAATATCTAAGGGAAATAGCACAAGGAATTTGTTGAGTCACACTTACCCAAAGCATGGCAGGGTGAAAATTCCCAAGTTGTTCTGCAACAGTGGTTTGCATAGTCCAAAAATCTGTGTTTGACAGAGAGAAGGTGTTGGGTGCTTTCATACAAAGTGCTATAAAATCAGTAGTTATATGGTAAGGAATAAAAAATCTACTGGAATTAAAAGTCTTTTCAGCTCCTAATTTTGAAATGTGCTGCTTTATTCTCACCCTCCTTAGACTACCACAGCAGCCTCCCCCCTGATAGGACCTTCTCTTTTTCCCTTCCTCTGTTCTAGTTTATGCTTGAAATCGTAGGCAGAGCCTTGCTCATCCTCTCAGCTAAGTATTTTTCCTGCATGGATGGTCCACAGTGGTGTGCCTGTCCTTTGGTCCTGGACAGCTCTCATTCTATCTGGAGAAGACTGGCACGTGGTCTGAAACCAGCAATGCTCCAGCCCTTGGTAGTGGTTTATGATCTACATCAGAACAAAACAAGAAATATTATCTGGTAAGGAAGTGTGAGGTGTTTTTCATTATCCATGGTCCTTGAATGTTCTCTTTTTATTCAAATCTATCTTTCACTATTTTTGTGACAAAAATTCTAGTATGCATATTGTAGTGGAAAAGAAATAAAAAATTAGTAGACTAATTATCACTGCACAGTCCTATTGTATAGAAATTATACAGGTGCATAAATTAATATATTGAAACCATATAGTCCCATAAACGACTGCATTTAATTTTTTTTTAAGGTCACCTTTAACATTATTAAATTCAAACACTTGACAGAGGGCAACTAATGTGGTAATATACTCTCCAGACTACATAACCAAGTAACCTTCTAGTGCAATTGCAAGCAATCTATTTTCCTGTTTACATGATGCTGCCAGTGGAGTATAGCAGTTGTTGAACTAAAACCATGTGAGGCAGCATTGTAATATGCCAGGCTTACCTGCTGATGCTCATTTTTTCTTATATAAGCTAGAAGACTTTTTATAAACTACCTTTACAAAAACCACTTTTATTAGGGCAATTTCTTCTATATTGAACTAATGGATAACCTTAATATTTAGAAAATCTGTTTTGCAAATAACATTAATAAAGAATTTTTTGAAGGGTTCAGCTAAAAAAACCCCAACATTCTTATCCTTCCAACTTATCCAAATATAGCTTTCTCATGCTTACTTCTCTCCCAGTGATATCCCTGTGGCTTTTAATCCTTCGTTCTGCTGTGTACATCACTGGTGTCCTTACACACCAGGAAAGCCTTTTAATGTACAGAAATCTCCAGAAATGGGATGTGGCAGCTCAATGCTGCAAAGTCATTTAAAGTGTTTTTTCAGCTGACTTCCTATTTCCCCAGGGGAAATCACTTTGCAGGATAACCTTCCTTCTTGGTGCAGAAAGATTAAGAATCTTGTCATATATCAAATTGGGATATTATTTTTTTTACATAATCAGAAGTGCTTGAAGTTGAATAGTGCTCACAAAGAACAAGATACTCCAAGCTAGGTTAAGAAAGGGGATAACACTTGCAAGGCATATTTTTAAGCAATGATGTTTCTAGATTTCTATAAGAGAACGTGGAAGTTGCTAGTTTAAGATGTCTGACCTTAGTGCAGTGCTCATTCTCCCACTGGTTTCACCTGATTCTTTTCTGGGTCCTTAATTATTTTAAACACAAAGGGCAAAAATTGACCCCTGGAAAAATGCACCTCTCCCAGTGGAGTTCAGCCAACAGACACAAGAAAAATTCTTATGTGAAAATTTCCTTAATTTCTTTAATTTTTTTACATTTTGTTAATTTTTAGGTGTACATTTTCTAGAAATATGAACCAGCAATATTATCTTATTTTCTTAGGTCATGTCTACAATTTTGTCTTGTAAGAATATTTTTTTGCCTGCAGAAAGATGATTCCGCTCTGGTCACAAATCAGCAAATTGTTCAGCATCTGTGGAGGTGCTTACTGTCACATGAGATCTCAAAATTAATAACTTTTGTAGAAGAAATGGGAGGTATGTTTTAATGACTCCACCAAACTGTCTTGATTTGATTTTGGTGTTCCTAGTCTAAAAGCCATGTTGTTGGGATTAATTTTTAAAAATTGGGAAAAGCAAGTAAGATTTTTAAACAGTGGAAAATAATTTAACATTTGTGCTTTATTAAATCTGGACATTGCCTACATTGGAATTAAAATAGCAATAATAAAATAAACCTAAACCAAAAAGCTTTGAAAGGACCTCTGGAGGTCCTGATCAAAGCAAGCATAAGTTTGAAGTTAGACTGGGCTGCTGTAGGACTTTTCCAGTTGTGTTTTAAACACTCCAAAGAGAGTGAGTCCATGTTCACTCTGGATTGTTACATTCCCATAAGAAAGAATAATATACATACAAGACTCTTATAGAGAGTGCTTGTATAGATTCATAATGGTCTGCATCATGTATTTTGCATGTGGTTTTAGAAGCATGTACAGCACTTAGTTTAACGACCCTCCTCTGACATTCAGCTCAGCTGTTCTATCAATTTCTTATTCTTTACTCTGTAAGATGTACCTAAAATCTATTCTGTATACATTGTTTTCCACTAGTAAGATAGACAACAAATATTTTATAAAAAGTCTTGACCCACCCAGAAGTTAATGTCAAAGATCCCATATATTACAGTGAAATTAAGACTTCACTGAAGATATACATAAAAAAAGGCCTTTCTCTGATTGCTATAAATATGAAAATATCTTTGGCAATATAAAAAAATGGATCTCTTTCATACCACGTTATTTACCTTTATTGCGATATTTGTACTATTTCTGACACTTCATGTAGGAAATTCCTCAAACACCCCATAAATTTAAGGAATGATTCTGGTAAATGTCCAGTTGTTGTTGGCTTCCAATGTAAGATGAAACATAGGACATGTAATACCATACAGTGCTGTTACAAAAAATGAATCTTTCTATTTATGCCTTGGACATCTTTTGATTCTGAAAACTTCTTGAAGTCAAAGTATCACAGCTAGAGCATAATTCCATGCAATCTGTTCTAGGTCAGTGGCAAAAGCAGTCTTTCTTGATTTTTTAAGGAAGCTTTTAGTACAATTTCAAGCACTTGATTGAGATTTAAATGAAACATAAAGGAGTTGAGGACATGCAAAAAAGCTGGAGGGAATGACTGAATATTGCCATAGGTGTAAGAAGAAAACAAGAAACATTCTGTGTGGAAATAAGGGAGCGTTGGGAAACTTGGGAGAAATCTGAGCTAGAAAAAGTTGTTACATTTATATGGAAAAAAAGTGATGCAATTTATATGCATTTTCCCCACTAACTATGCTGTAAAGCAGCCACTATGGCCCCTAACTTACTTCTTGCTCGGGTCAGACAGCAACCTTACAAACAATTTCTAGCCATCTTTCAGAAGTTAAAGTTGGGGAAGACTTTCAGAAAATTCAAGTGTTACTGGCCTATTTGGGGGGATACTACTATGCATAGAGCTGGATATGATTGCTATGGAGGCTGCAGTAATTGCTTCAGTACAGACACAGACACAGACTCAGACTAACAGTCACAGAATCACAGAATCATTTAATCATTAAGGTTGGAAAAGAACTCTAAGGTCATCAGGTCCAACTTTTTTACCTGGCATCACCGTATTCACCACAAAGCCATATTCCCAGCTGCCACATCCACACCTCTTTTGAACAATTGCTGGGCTAGATTCCACCACTTTCCTGAGCAGTCTGTTCCAATGTTTGAGAACCCTTTCAATGAAGAAATTTTTCCCAATATCCAATCTAAACCTTCCCCTGTGCAACTTGAGGCCATTTCTTCTTGTCCTGTTACTTGTTACCTGGGAGAAGAGGCTGACCCCTGCCTGGCTACAGCCTCCTTTCAGGCAGTTGTAGAGGGCAATAAAGATCCCCTGAGACTTCTTTAATCCAGGATAAATACTCCCAGCTTCCTCAGCCACTACTCATAAAGCCTGGGCTCCAGACTCTTCAACAGCTTCATTGACCTTCTCTGCATACACTCCAGCACTTCAATAATTGTCCTAGACACAATCAAGTTATTAGAAAAAAATATATTCCTACAGTGCATTTTCTAACACATCATATCTCTGCTCTCAACTTAGAGTTAACATAAAGTTTCTGATTACTCTTCAGCTTACTTGCTATTTGAGCCTTCTTTACATCCACATCATGACTTCCAGAGTGGAAGTCTGTCTCTGGAAACATAGAGTCTCTGCCTCAGTGTGATCCCTAGTTCTTTGATTTTTAACACTGGCAGAGAAGAAGCCAAGTCGAATGGAGCACTGTGTTCCTGAGGTATCCAAGAGACACTTCTCAAATGGCTTTGCTGTATATGGGCTTAAACAAGCTGTGTGCTGGGTATTCCTGTAATAAAAGAGCAGATATAAAGAAGGGCCAGGGGGGAACATGGAATTACTACAGTGTTTTTTGGTTTTTGGGTTTTTTTTTTATTTGAGGTAGTGGGCACCTACTACTACCAGAAAATTACACCTAATGTAGGAAATTCACACTGCATAACAAGGGAACGGGCTGTTGTTTAGTTTGATGGATGGGGCTGTGAAGATTACATTTATATTTATCAGTTTCCCTGTTTGCAAATCTATAAGTATAGTTTTCCTGGCTAGAAATGAAAGACCATGTGTCTCAACTTTATTGTATTCGATAGCCATGTGGGGATGCAGAGTGTAATGTGGATTACCTCATGACAGCTGGCATTGCTAATACCCTATCAGTGATCCTGTAGCGGTTTACTGAAGTTCTGATTGTTTGTAGCTGAGATGCTCATTCATTATATCTTTGCATTATATCTTTGCTCAGATGTAGATTACACTCTATGCCACATGCATTTATCTCCCCTGATTACATGTAATTCTGCGTCTTTTTCTGTGCATTCTAAAGCGCTCAAAATTTGGGCATGATTTTCAGGGGGAGTAAGCACTGCTTGGTGGTTTCTGTTATAGTCCAGCCCTCAGTGGAGATGCATTCTCCCAGAAAAAAATGTATTATTTCAGCAAGTTCTCACTTTTGGCTACTCCAAGAAAACCTCACAAAATAGCATGACTGCAGAGATTCAATTAATTTGCCAGCTATAGAAATAGTGTCCAGAGCACAGCTTCACATATTTTGTGGGGGTCGTGCAGATAAACACTCTAACTGTCCCTGACTAGACATGTATTCTTTGCAAGTGATTTTCACTGTCTTCAATCAGGCAATTGATATGTACAACACTTTAAGAAGGAAGAGAAATAAATATTCTTCCACAAGTTTTCTTAGACATCAGGATCTCCAGGTCCTCCAGGTTCTTTTCTAATCAGTAAAGATGTGTGCCATTATAGGAAGACAAAAAGCTTTTGAAAACAAAAAAGACTGTGACCAGAACTCTAGTGCAAGAGCAGTAGTAAAACAGATTGGCTTACTTTAACTAGTATAAGTCTTAGATACTAGAAGAGTTACTTTTAATTTACACTGGTACAGATGAACAAGTTACCCTGATACAAATGAACTTAGATTCTGCCTTTGTAAGGAAAATAAATGTTGGAACTGTTACTGTGGTTTTGGTGGTGGCTTTTCAGTCTCCAAGAAAGTGGAATCATGATGTATGGACTCAGTATCTGATTACCATTTCCTCACTGTGCCTTGGATGCAATCACTTAAAATAAAATGTAGTATTAACTAAAATTCAAAAACACATGGCAACAACTTAGTCCCTTATGATACAGTTATTTTGAAATTACTTTCAAAAATGTGCACCCCTGTAGCCTAGCTTTTAATTTGTATATTTTCTTAAGCACATAATAGTATAGGCATCCCACTGTAAGACTGGCACCATTCATAAGTGGAGGGAATGAAAATTCAGTTTGTTTTTATTAATTCATGCAGGAGCAGCCCATGTCTGGTATGCACAACCTACACTCACCAGTTTGTATTTAAACACTGAAAAAGAAATACATTCCCTCTTTATTGCTACAGTTGCTTTAAATTAAAATTGCAAAGAAATACAATGTTAGGTAACACAGAGCTTCTTTCACTTCTCTTTAACAAAAAGTTTTATGAACATGCTGATGCTGATGTATTTTGTAAACATAATAAATTTTATCTAGTGAATCAGTGGGAAAACATAGCCCCAAGGCTCAACTCCTTTGGTGTCTCTCTGAAATGATACTGCTAAAGTTATTTGCTAAAACTGTCATAAAAGTAAGGAGGAAAAACCTTTAACAAGTGCTTGCAGCATTTTAATACTAATGGCATGGGATTTGCTCAAATGAGAACATTTTGGTAAACGCTTACAGAGCAAAAGGCACTGCATTTTCTTTACACAAATTAAAGATAGAGCAGTAAAGGTCATATGTAAAACTTTGCCAAAAAGCTCTCTGCATTGGTTTTACAGTATGTTCAGAGGAGAGCCTCTAGTCTGCTTGTGACATAGAGAATGAGTGCTGGTTTGACTGTCTTTGTGAAAGTCTGAAGGATCAATGGGGCAAACCACATAGTGAGAAGAGATGACTTGTACAAAGACAATGATCTGGGGAAACCGTCAAGGTCTAAGGTGGCAAAGAACAGCCCCAAAATCTTGTCAGCGGATATTGCAGGTTCTTGTGTTCATTGATTCTCCATCCTGAGCTTTGCCAGCTGTAATGTCACTGTCAGTCTAATGCTGAGGCTCTGGAAAAACAGCAGCCCACGTGAGGGATATTCCCAAGGCTATATTGGAAAAGTTGAAGGAGAAGGCAAAGGCACTGGAAAACTATTGTTGTAATTTCTCTTGTTAATGGACAGTAGTGCTCTCAGTCACTTGTGTTAAGGGAAACATTTTTCCCACTTCTACAATATCTTCTTATGGTGCATAAAGGCAAGAGATGGACCCGAACTTCATAGTGGCTTGGCAACCCTCATGCAGCTATCTTCAAGCAAGGTCAGAACCCCACAGATGTTTCCAAGGTGGTTCCTGTCAACGTCTTCTCTATTACTTGGGTTTGGGGTTAGAAAGATCTTTACTACAGATGTTTCATAAATCTCATTATGAAGACTAGGCTAGATGTACAGTTATGTTAATTTTATCTCCATTTTTCATCTGTAAGAAAGAAACACCTTTTTTTATATTAGTACATATTATTGAGAAAGAAAATATTTCAGGCACCGTATATAGAAATGTAAAATAAAATTAGAAATACGTTTTTTTCCAGACTATGTTTTGTTAATTTTGTTTTCTTTTTTGGTGATAAAAGTGATCAAAAAATAGTTCATAGTTTTAAGAGTTGGGATGAGGTTTCTTTCATTTCTCTTGGAAACCGAGTTTGCTGCTAAGGGTTGCTTCTACCCTCAACAGGGAAGCCTTGAAGGGACGTTTTGAATAGTGTCAGTTGAAAGCATTCTGAAATGCACATTAGATATGTCAAGGCTGAATAGCAAAACTAGTATTTATGTTGCTAGTTATGTTATATTTACCTTCTATTAAAATTACTAGCTTATAAAAATTATACTGTACTATATTACAAGTAGATCAATCTTGCCAAATAAAATTGATTGTAATTTGAAAGAAATCCCCAGTATTTTGCTTTGCCTCAAAGTAATTGCTAAGAGCACTATAAGTTATAATTTGTATTGTGTCAAAATCATCAGAAAATAACATGTTTTGCTACTATAAATAGACTGGTTTGATAGATTGAATTTTACATAGAATCTCTTGGCATGACTATGTTTTCTGCATCTTGGACAATGCTCTTGCATTGTAGTCTCCCTAAAGTGATTTAGACAGTTTCCATTTTATCTCCAACTCATTTTAAATTAATATTTGATATCTGAATGAATATTTTTAATGAATCTTTAATTTTAGTGTAACTCTGATACCTGAATTGACAAACTGCAGGATTGGAGGTACTTTGTCAGAGTAGTAGAAAAATAAATACATCCACAATATTTACTGGTAGAGAATTACGTAAAATTATAAATGGAGTGGGACAAGGAATGAATTATTTGAAAGAAAAAATTAACAAAAGGTGAGAAAAACTATGTAGTCTGATGGAAGTTTAAAGAAATATTTCGGTGACTATTGAAGGGAAAAGATGCTATCAAGCAGCTTTAGTAGGTTATGCAATAGCTTTTTAAAGAGATAAAGTTGAAGTCTTCTCATTTGAGATATATAAAGTTTCAGTGACAGAAAAATAAAAATTATACTGCAGGAAGAGTTGCATCGTGGTAGAGAGACACACAAAATGGTCTAAGAAATGTTTTCCTTTCCCAGTTTCTATGATCATATGAAATATTTCTCTATTAAAGTATCTGTCTGTGTGAAACATAGTGGCAAAACAAGCTGTCCCCTTTCTTCTGTATAGGAGATGGAAGGCGAATGGAGAACTGGGTAATACAAAGGGAGAAATGGCTAGACTAGTTATAGATATAAAAATAGCAGTCATATTTGAATCTGCATATATTATATTGACAGGCACCACACACAAAAGAGGCATTTTGGAATGCTACAGCAGGAAACAATCCTACTCTCACCACTGAAGAACAATAATCTCAAAGCTGCTCTGATATTTCTTAGCCAAGCTCCCTCCTGCTATGACCACAAGCAGAGAGAAAATGTAATAAAATTATGAAAATAATCCATGAGACATAAACAGGAGAAAAAAGGCTTAGTAGGATAAGAAAAGTGTCTCTTCCAATTGTTTCAATTCCAATTCTTCCCAAAATACAGTTCAGAAAATCACTGGTTATATGTATTTTCAGAGGGCAGAAATCTGTGCTAAATTAAAAGATTTCACATACAGGAGGTTTTCTCCTAGTCAGTCTGAAACTATCTTCACCTCACAGATAGGTATAGGAGTCATTAGAATGCCCTTATCCTGTCTGTCAAATCTTTTTGAACATTTTTTTGTAAAACCCAAAAGGAATAGTCTGACTGTCTCAACACCATCATCTGTCTCTTTTTTCTGCAGAATACCAAAGTCACCAAAACAGACGAGCACAACTGAATGACTGACTGACCATCAAGAAATTTGTCACTGCTTGAGGTAATATTTTGGGTGGCTGCAATCTGAAGGCCCAAGTCCCAGACCAAAGCAGTAGGTAAGAAAAAAACACTCCAAACTTTACATGTTAATGATTCCCTTCACACAGTGCTCTGGTGGAAAGCTAGAATCCTATTATGTTTGTAATGAGTATCTATCCACAGTCCTATGTGGGGCTCTGAGCAATCTGACCTAGTGAAAAGTGTCCCTATCCATATCAGGAGGATTGGAACTAGATGATCTTAAAGATCCCTTCCGGCCCAAACTGTTCTATGATTCTATAATATTTTTTCAATTACCTGCATATTGCTTATTCCTGAATTTCCATTTGAATGGAGAGACAAAAATAAATAAATAAATAAATAAATAAATAAATAAATAAATAAATGAATAAATAAAGTGCTGGGAAAGCATCTTTCAATTAACATTTCAAAATACCTCTATATAAGTGAGTAATCTGAGTTTTGTGTTACAGATAAAGAGACCAATGAATAGAGAAGTAGTTTGAGAATTAAGAAATGCGTAGAACTAAAAGCACCAATGTACACAGGGTTTTTTATCATTTAGGTGTCTCATCCCACTGAAAATACAATTAAAATTCTCACTCATAAAATGGAGTAAGCTAATGCATCCTGCCATACATTTTGAGTCAGTGGCAAAACTTTGAAAATCATACATCAACCTTGTCTAACTTTTCAGTGAGACTGTGTTTTATCTAAAATCCAATATAAAATACTCATTGACTTGTGTTTTATCCACAAGCTTAGGAGATTTTTAACATTTTATTCAGCTGAGCTGAGTCAGGTTATCCAGATTTTAAATAACAAGCATCTTTCAAAGAAAGTAGATGCCAGTGCTTACTAGTCAACTTGCATAAAGGAGCAGCAGAGCTCTTTGGTTCTAAATAAAGTGAGACCAATTTAGAAAAGCGTGAGGAATAGCTGGTCTCATCGGATCAATTTTATAGAGATTTTGGAATATCATTGAAAATCAGGAAAGAAGCCAATGGGGCAGAGTAGGAGAGAGAGGTCAAGAATAACAGTTGTGAATGCTGGGTAACTGTCAAAAAATAGGAAGGATGGAGGCTCAAATTGGAATCACTACCTTTAAAACGGCATTTAATAATAAGTTGATGTATTGGCTGTTTAAACTTACATTTGGCTTCAACTTGTAACACAAGCTGCTAGAATAATGGCATTTTTTTTTAATGTTAAAAAGGTCTGATCCTAGGTTAATTTTAAAACCCAGATTAACCATTTCTGTATTTAAAAAAAAAAGTCATCTGTAAAGAAAAAGAAATGTATCACTTTAAAATGAAAAGGAGATTGCAGATATTTCTATGAACACATATACTTTATTTGTTGCTATCATTGACCACATTGGGTTTCCAGAGAAGTAATTTGCCTTTTGAAAAACATCTACTGCATCCGGATGTTGGTTGCCATATCAAAATCTCTCTGCCTGATGACTGCTGACATTGATCTGCTCTAGCCACTGATACAACATTTAGTTGTCTTTTCTGTGAGATTTCCACATCCTTATATTGCTGCAAAAAGAGTAATTGTTCTAATGTCAAGTCCAAAGATACTTAAAATCCACTTTTTAAAATCCAAATTTTTTAGTTCATGCATTTATGCCCTGACTACTTACATGAAATGAAATAAAGAAAAAATATTTAAAAATACATTAAATTAAAGGGAAAAAAGCTGTATCTGATTATCTGGTCGTTGGGTGAAGCAGAATCAGTACAAATTCTCAAATACATTCAACCTATAGTGCAAGAATGGTGAAGATGGAGTGGGTTGTATTGTTACTGTAGGAAATGATCTTTTACAGTTCAAATCAGGGTGAGTGGAACAGACTGCTAAGGTGAACGTGCAGAGTTCATCCAGAAGTTGTACAAAGTGTAAAATAGTCTTATATCATACTGTACCTCATTTACAGCTGTTAAATTGTACTCATCTTGTTCTACAGGTGGTATCTATAGGTGATTCCAATGATTTCAGTTGGGCTTTGGTGCTGTAGTAGACACAAGGGATATATTTTAAATTTATGCTTGCTCCAAAAAATCTATTTTCTCAGTCTTGCCAATACACCTCTATATTATTGATGGGACATCGCTAGGTTAATTTTACTCCCCATTTTACTTTAGAGTAAAGCTAGCTTTAGAGACAACATATTTGGACCAAAATCCAGAGTCCAAGGAAGTCACAAACTACTTGTTGACATGTTAGATACCACGAGATGAGAAATCCAGAGGATAAATAGAATAAAAAACTAATGCCAATACTGAGTCGTGTCTAAGAATGGGGGGGTCTGGTGTTTAATTTTAGTGGCCATGAGCAGATACCTAGGAAAATCAAGAAAGGAGCAAGTATACAGGATACTCCTCTTTAGCCATTTTCTAACCTTCAGTTACTTCATATCTGGGGATTCCTTATTCCATATTATTTTCTTAATTAAGGAATCCCCAAATTATTTATTTCCATTAATAAATGCAATATTCCAATTAACCTATATAAACTTTAGCAGAGTAATGCATCTAATGTAGTCTAAAGAGAAAGAAAAGAATAAGGGAATTATAGCATGTTTCAACCACACATTTTTCCTTTCCACCACAGGTTTCAGTCTCATCTCTGAGTTATGAAATAAGCATACTGCAGAAGAGCTCTGAAAGTTTTTTGGTTCAACCTCCATACTAGATGAGTTCTAATGCATGGTGACAGAAATACAACCCATAAATTAGTTCCCAAATGACATAGAACTGACTAGCACTGGTCACTAGCACTGGCTAAATACTTCTTAAGTGCACTTTTCTCTCACTCTCTGTATTGCAGTAGTTAGCTGGACACTTTATTTCACCTTAAATAATGAAGGGAAATAAAGTTGATATAAAGTGAAGGTTCTCAGTGGATTTTGCAATAGCTAGGCTATATCAAATGAGATCAACACAGTAGATATTCAGTCTTGAATGTGATATATCTTTTTATTACCTACTTTTTATTAGTAAAATATACACCGTAAAAGAACTCGTGATAGTTGTGAACTGAAACTACTGTTTGCTACCTGATTAAGTAATTAATCCTTACATGATTAGTTTTCCGCAGTTCCGTTTGATCAGACATTGTACAAGTTACTTGGGTGCCTGCTCTGGAAAACTTGCTCAACAGTGTACTTGCAGTTTCTCAGGCAGTGTCATCTTAAACACGAAAGACTTCATTTAATGTGAATACTCCAGATCAGAGTTTCATTCTGGTGTATGTCAATACCCTGTCATATACCATATGGGATTATATACACCATATATATCAACAACAGAACTGAAATGAAGTTGTAACCCATAGCAGCAAAAATGCAGGTCAGACATTGTTTTTTGTCATATGGCTCCTGGGAAATATTCTTAAAGATATTTTCAGGAGAGAAATAATTATCTCTGTAGTGATTTAAAAACAAACAAACATCCCCCTCCCCTCAGAAAATCACAAGTAACAGAACTGGATAAAAAAAATTACCTTCTAGATTTATACAGTTAAACACAAAACATGAATCTTTTCATGACAAAGAAATATATGCAGAATTACACACAGACGAAGGTTAACAGAGCTCATTAATCAGATAGATGAACATATTTTATTTAAGGCAAACACAAACTTTAATGAGTAGTGAGGGGAAACAATGATATGCAACTTCCTAGCCAAAATTATTGTGCAGACAGATTTATCCTCACTTTCCTGATAGTGCTAATGTAATTACTATGAAATGACAGTAAGTCTTCTGTTGATTTCTATATGTCAGTGTTTTAGTCAAGGTCTTAACTTAAAAAATGTATAAATCTGTATGTTAATGGACTCAGTCCTTCATTTAAACTCCAAACAAAAGCTAGTTACTTCACAGGAAATTATAATAATGATAAAGTCATTTTATTCAGGGAAGAAGAAAAACCTTAAACCCCTCCTGTGGAGAATAAGAACCCAGAGGAATTCTATGAATAATTTAAAGATCAATTAGCACTGTTCTGTTAGGAACTTTTACTAATTCTTTAAAGACAGAGTGTTTTTTTCTATGCAGACAGCAATAATTCCTATATTATTTATGAAAGACAACAAATGATTCTAGCTTTTAAGACATGAAGTGATATCATTAATCAGTTGCAGCTGTAAAACGAAGTTAAAGACTTGGCTGTTCAGCCCATTTTTAGAGATTAATTTATGCAGAATAATAATGATATCCAGATTTCAGAAAGAAAATGTGTGCATGGATGTATCTATGCATATATGCAAAATCCATGAATTATATCTTACTAATTGATACATTTCTGCCTAAAAGATAGAAGAGTGCAAGGCAATAGTCTTCACCCAACAAAATTTATCTCTGAAAACACATGTATATGTAATGTGACAGACTGGAATTGCTCTATCATTAAAATGCTGAATTGCTCTTTTGCCAGATGCATGAACAGAGTTTCTGTTTACCTGTTCAGGTTGTACAAGCCTCATGTAGGGGAAGGAGGAATTTTTCTTGCACAAACTGGTGTAAACCTATGTCCTTTACTGCAAGAGTTTGGAACAATTATATGTACTCAGAACAATCCAATGGCGCTGCCAAGCAGTTAATTTCCATTTTCTTGAAGCAGCATATTCTGGTGATTAAGGAGTCCACATATGTGTGTAATTTAATATCAGGATGT
Organism: Dasyornis broadbenti; assembly: GCA_013397935.1. Lineage (NCBI taxonomy): Eukaryota > Metazoa > Chordata > Aves > Passeriformes > Dasyornithidae > Dasyornis > Dasyornis broadbenti. Next base: position 511,077 of record VZRN01006445.1, read on the forward strand.
TCAATTAGCCACAGAGGGGTGACCTTTGGAACTCCTACCACTACCTCAGTCGAGAAACATACAAATTCAGAGCCATTTGCAAGCCAGACTACGTGTGTTAAATTTGAAGATGTTATTAGTACAGAGATGGCATGTCTGTGTTGTTAAGAGCAGCCTCTGAATTTAGCCCCAGGAGATGTTTAGCTGAGATCATGTGACCTGCCTGTAGGCTGCCTGGTAAAAGATCCCATTTCTCTCTTGCCACACAAAATTTTCTGGCTTGCTGGGCACATGTAGCTGAGTGGTGTTGAGGACAGCCTCAGGTCTTCCCTTCAGCAAGCTGTACACACGTACATGCAGAGCCTGGATGATTATGTTTTGAACATTTCTCTTAATTTTGAGGCCTACAACTCATAGTGACAACCCTTACAGATAAAACCTATTTTGTGGGTGGGATACACATTTCTTTTGCAAATAATAAGACTGGCATGTTATAAGATGCATAATTAAGTGCTGCATACACTAAACTGTGAAAAGTGAAGGAGATCTTATTTAGCCATAAGTTTAAGAGATAAAAATGAAAAGTTTTACAACCCTGAAATATTTAAATGATAGCAGGACTAGGAATAGAGTTTCACGATTGATATAATACTGCCTTTATGTTTTTAATTGTTTCATAATAGAATTGCCTGGTAGAAATACAAAAAAGACAACATGGTGACTGGGTAGTACTGTAGAATGGTAGTTACAGGTAGATCATCTTTTAATGTGCCAAAAACTATGGTTAATCATTTTTTATGTCATATTTCCCTCTTGGACTAGGAGAATACCAGCCTGGTGAAACGGCTCCTTTTGTTCCCCATCTATGACACCCAGGTGCATTTGTGGCTTGCCTCTCTTTATTCTGCTGTGACAGATGGGTACCTAAACGACCCTGAAGTGGCCACCTTTAGATCCCTCAGCTGTTTTTCTGAAGCTGTCCTCTAACTCCTTTGTCAGTCACAGTTATTTCAAAGTAGCGCATTTTTAGTAGCAATACATGTAGATTAAATTCCTGTTTGGGAAAAAAAACACCACTTTATTTTGTAATGCGAAGATGAAAAATTGTGTCAATTTTGAGAGATTTTCCATGTAATGTATCCATATCTTAAGTATCTGTTAGCATTTTGGAAAAGAGGTTTAACCCCACTACCAAATGAAAAGTATCTAATTTGAAAGAGATGTTGTTCATTAACTCTCCTACTCATTAACATTTGTCACATTCTCTTACGGCAAGAGGTCAGTAACTTGTCATTTCTCTTCCTGAAAAGTTGTTAGCACAAAAAATGAGACAACATTTTTGTTTCTCAAGAGCAACACAAAAGAGAAATTAATCCATTTATTACATGAATAAAAATGTATAGAAACAGTTTGCAGATATAAAAACCACCCACTAATATAACTAGTAGATAGGAAGTTTGTGAGCACTGATCAATATAGAATATACATTATTTAATTACATACATGGAATTAAAGTCTAGTTAAAATACTAAAAAATTGTAGTTGTTATGAGCAATTTTAAGCAACGTGCTCAAGAAGACATTTCAAATGTTGGCCAAAGTATTTGGAATTTGTGTTAGTCTCTTGTTCCTGTGAATTTTTCTTCCTTTGAAATATGTAAGAAGAATGAATTGCAAGTGAATCTTCAGTAATAAAAATGTTTGTCCCCATAGTTCACCCCAAAATGAACTTTATATTGTATTACAAGAAAAGGTCAACATTTTGTTGCTTGAGAAGATGAATAGTTTATTCAAAACAGAAAAGGAAGATTAGCTGAATGTAGGTCTTATTTTTGCCTGTTTCCTAGTTAGAAATTCTTCTATTTTACCAAGAATAGTAATTTAACTTAATTATTTACTGTTCACATCCAATGTACAGTTATTTTTCTCAGCTACATGTTTAGTAGTCTTCATTTATACTGTAATAATGTATCTGTTTTTAAGAGTGCATGTATCTGAGTCATGTGGCCATATGTGTGAGTGCATGTGTTTCAGAAGAAAAAAACCCCAAGCCTTATATTATATTTCTATAACAAGATTTAATTCCTTGTATTCATATTTGAAGGGTTAAAATAACCAAAGGGTGTTCAGAGTTTGGTGTTTGATTCATAAGGATATTTTGTTCTATACCTCTACACAGACCACAGAATAAAGAACTTTAAGATTTTCCTTAAGAATACAGGTACATATTACAAATAATAAAAATCAAAGCTGATACAAGCTACTTGTCTACAAGGAATAATCCAATAATGCAATTATGTCAGGTATTGTATGTAGGAGCAAGGCTAACAAGACAATATATGGTAACATTTTTTATGCACACACACAGCACTACCTGTCTGTGAACATCTGAGGCTGTAATTTGTTTCTCACAGCTATAAGAAACATAAATTGTTTCAAAATTCAAAGGTTAGTGAAAAAAAAAGAAAAAAATGAACCAAATTTAGTAGTGCTTAACCTGATTGGCTAGATAAAAGAAATGTACTGAAATATCTATTTTATAATGGATATTGGTAAAGATGCTTTCCCTAAAGACAAATTGTAATTCTGAGGGAAAGAGGTGTTAATTGTCTACAGTCCACAAGCTCAAGACCTATACAAATATTTACCAATCAGGGAATAACTATGACAGAAGATACTTTTTCTGTAATTTATCTGGCAATCCCATGCTATTTACAAACATCTTTAACTTCCCCTCTTTACGAAGGAGTCACATTTATACATGGGGTGAGGAAATATTGTTCTCTTTACACCTAGAAACTAGCTGTGACTGAAAAAAAAAAAAAAAAAATTCTGTGTTCCAGTTATGCTTTAAAATTCACTTTGAATAAAAATAGACCTATATAATACAGTCAAAATGATGATTATTAAACAGCATTTGCAGTGCTTTGCTTATGAAATGCATAAAAGGGAAATCACAATCTCTAAGCTTTTATTAAAATACAATGTTTGAGAAGAGCCCCTTTGTTTTCTGGTTTTTAATGTTAAAAAAAAAAAAAGAGCTGGTTTATGCTATCTTTATTCTAATAACTTTAGTTTGAACCTTAAAATGGTAATTTTTTGACAAGGTAAACATCTTTGTAGGAAAATGCCTTTGCTTATTATGACATAAAATATTTTTAAAATAATGTATATATCTCTAAGTGTGAATAATATTATGGCTTAAATCTTACTGCACATTCAATTGTAATGTTTTAACTTCATCGGAACTTGTTAAACCCTGAATTTATTTTAGTGATATTTTTTATTTTATTGATAACTTTTTTAATGGTAAAAAGTCTTAAAACATTTTGTTGTGAAACATTACTAGAGTAGTTGAGAAGCTACCAATGTGAAAGAATTTTTGTGTGGTTTTGAATTCTACTGCTCTGAGCAAACGTCTGACTTGCATTACGAGGATGGACAACAGAAGCAAGAGCAATGTCTGTTTAAAGTGAATGTTAACACTGAAGATTCAAATAAATTACATGAGCAATTGCTCATCTTATTGATAATTCAGGTAGCATCTTTTATTTTTTTGGGAAACCAACATATTATATATCAAAGTGTATATGAGCTGTCTTACATCTTTTACAAATCATATTTGAATGAATTTATTTGTCAGTTTTATTGCTCAAAATTGCATTATATTTCATAAATTTTTGCTTTCTAAAGCAGTGTATTACACCCTTGGTCAGCATTTCTGAGCAGTACAAATGCTATATAAATAAATCTGGTGCAATGACATCTGATGGATGTTGTAGTCCTACTATAGATAATCTTTGGTTTAGACACTGTATTTGCTATCTCAGAAGAACTAATTCTATTTCAATCTTTGTTATTAAATTTATTTAGATCAGTAATATTATGTGATGAAAATTTAAAAATGAAATGTTTTACTAATAGTTTGCTTGCTTTCTGTATGTCCTTTATGATTTTCTCCCTTTATGATTTTTTAGGTTTTGGCTACGGTGGGAGAATTTTTTGTCAAAATAACTCCGTGGAATATTTTTGGCAACTTTGCAAGATATACTAGATCAGTTAGAATAAGAAGGTTTAAAACTGTAACTTGTACACCTGTGGCTACTAGTGTGACAAAAAAGTGACAGAGACAATTATTTAAGAAAAAAAACACAAACACCCAAAGCCCCCAAAAAAGCAACTAAATCAAGATTATTTAACATTTCTGGTTACCCCGTAATACACTGTTTCAAATTTTAACTAATAACAGTAAAAAAGTAGTGAGATGTGATCTTAATGGAACTTTTTTCCCTGCTATACCTTGCACCTGGCTAAAACTTCTTGTCACTTCACAGCCTTGAATAGCTCCATGCTCTTCGGTGCTCATCCTGCACAAGCTGAAAGCAGCATCAATTTTTGCATAGATTGTGACAGAAACACCATTAAGTCCTTAGACTGTGATGGGCAAGCGTGCCTTGAATGAAATTAGTTCTGGAAAACTTAACAGCCACCTCATGGCTGATTAAGGAACAACAGCATCATCCATTTATTTGCTGAAAGATACTAGTGCTGACAAAAATCCTTGAGGTGGGTTTAAATCAGGCATATCAGACTTCCATTAAGTATATATACTATTTCCTGTAAAAAAATAAGACCACTGAACTAATAAACATGAAATATTGAGGAATGTCCCCTGACAGGAAAGCTCAAGGACAGTCAGTCAGAAAGCTTAGCAATCTGTTCCTTCTGAAACACACTCTCACTGGACATAGTAATGGAATTATCAAAACTTTCTCCTTGGCTAAGGATCACACTATGCTGTGAAGAAAAACCTTAGGAACAGAATTATGTGCAATAAATTACAAAAGCATTGTTCTGATCAGGACAGAAGAACAAAGTAGCCTCCAAGTCAGACAGTGTCAGAGATGGACTCTGAACTAGGTGGGCCTTCAGTGTGGTCCTGAACAATGTCTTCTGCATTCTAATGAAAGCAACAAACTTTTGTAGTTTGGAGTTTTGATGAAGTAGATGTTGCAGAAGAATGCTGCTAATCAGAGAAGTGCCCTTGGGCATCTGCTTCCACAAATGTGTGCCCTTTCGCTCATTACCTTCCACACAACACAAAGCTGCTGACTTTTGCAACCAGGGATTCCTCAGCAATTCTGTAGGCTTGCCATAGAGATGACATGCCATTGTCCTTCCCAGAGAGCAGGGAACAGTTTTCTCAGTGGCACTGTTCTAGGAGACCTGAACATTGGTAGGCATACACACCCTTAGTGCTGCCTCCCTATCCAGAAATGTATTATTTCACACCACACTGTCTTACAGTCTTACTGATACTGTCAGCCTGTAAAAAATGGTGCACCATGTTCTTGCCTATTTTGCCTGGAATTTCATGTGTTGTATTCATATATTTATGGAGTTGTGGTTGTCTATTATGAGAGACAAAAAGTAAGGAATAAACAAGATTTCAGTGTACTTTCTTCAAACTCAATGTAAGAAGTGGCAGACTGCTTTCCAAGGATGCTGAAAGAGTGAGTAATTTAAATGCCAAGTAGCAAAAGTTGTCAAGAACATTTCATACAGGTTGACTGGCTTTGAATTGTAATGTTTCATTTAATTTGCTTCATTACATAACTGCTTTAGGAACATCTCTTAGTTTGAACATCTCTTGCATTTTATCACTCTCTCTCTAAATTTTTTTCCATAGAAACTTTAGTCAAGGTGAGGTATTTGTGCTGGGTAAAATGATAAGAAGGTCAGCAAAAATACCAGTCTTTAAAAGCTATGTTCATTGTATACTTCCTGAAATGGAATGATGTTTTCTTATGAAACTTTTCTAATTTTAACAGAGATTTTTCTTCACAGAGAGCGAGTTTCCTGACTCAGAATTTTCTGAGTTGGATTTTCTGAACAGAGACCTTAGGTTAATGGAAAATCTCACGAACAATAGCATATTTCTTTAAAGTCAATAAATTGTCCATTAAATGTTCTGTTTTTTGATGGAAAAGTAATTGTTTGATGTTTCTTTATGCGGTTTAGGAGGACATGCACTTCTGCTGCATTTTCACTTTCACAAAGGAGGAAAATGTCTTCTATTAACACGTCAAGTTTGCAACCTTTTATTGTTAATTCGCTTTATTTTGAGGCAACGTCTTCAGCTCACCTTATTTCAAAATTGCCCTAAATATATATCTGAGGCCTAAACATCTCGTCCTGAAAGAGATAAAAATGTAAGGTCTGATAAGGTCCACTGTCAGAGACGGAGCACTAAAAAAAGCTTCTCTTAAATATAAGTCTAGTATTGCCAAGTCTAGTGTAAATTTCATGATTTCCCAATCTGAAAAGCACCTTTCTTTTAATTTTATTGTAAACTAGGAGCTAAACATTAATTTTTTTCCTATTTTTCTTCAGTGTTCTATCTTTTTGATCTCTAGATTCACATTTTTAACATTTAACTATGAGTATGTAGGGCTTTTTTTCCCCTTACAACAACATAACTTCAGAAATAGTGACTTTAGAAATGTTATTTATCCCATTAGTTCAAATTGCATGAGCTGATAGCAACTGTTGTAAGAATTGCCATTTACTAGTCCATACCTAGTAAAATCCAGCCATGTTAAAAATTATTATGTTACAATTCTAGTAAATTATTTTATTATTGTAGTGTTTCTCTTAACAATCTTCTGTGAATTTCTGAAACATTCATTTATAATTTTATCCAAGATAATGGTAATTTTTATGACAGGAATTCTTGATGACTTCCCATGTGGATGATGAAAAGAAAAATTCAAGAAAAACGTCAAAAACTTCTGATAAAACAAATTTCATCTGGAAATTCTAAAAATCTGGAATTGATGGAGAAAATTAATAAAAATATTTTGGTTTTTTTCTCACTTTAGGGAAAAATATTTGAGAATATAAAACATTTTTTCTCTGTTTCAATTTTTTTGAATGCATTACAGTAACACAGAAACTAGCAAATTAGATATTTAAATATTTCAGAGTATCTTAATGTCTGAATACAAATATTTATATGGGAACTTGGTGTTCAATACCTTACAGAAGCTAGTGAAGGCCTAGGAACTGGTTCAGCTGCCCATTGAGAATGTTTTGAGATCCCATGGGAGTCCTGCCTGACCTGCAGTTTTTTCTGTAGGGCATCACTCCTGTGCCATCTCGTAATTGCCTTGTAAGTATACTTTAGATACCATGAGACATTTAAAGTTACACACGGTTCTTATACGTTAGCATTTGTGCATTATTTAGCTGTTGTACCACTACTGATCAGATGAGAGAAAAAAAGCTTTAGTGCCATATGCTTGATGAACTTTTCTCTTTGTTTTCTTCAGTTTCTTCTTTTTCAGTAGCATGCCTTCTATTTCTCTGGCTCCTCATGCAGTTCAAAAATCTAATGTCTCACAGTGGAACTGCACATGCAACTGGAACATGCACATGGTAAACATAGCTAAATGTGAAATGTTAGTAGTTTCCAAGTGTATTTTAATCTTCCAACATCACTTAGTCAACTGAATGAATAAATAGATGCTATTCAGGTACAAAAGTGAGACTTGATTTGTAGAGATGCCACGTATTTGACCCTGGAGAAGAGAATTTATGAGTAACTCCTTGACTGTATTTTCTATCAAGATTCATTGAACAGGGAATTAACTCAAATATTATGAAAAAAATAAACAATAAACAATAAAAAATGCTCCTTTTATGCCACTGATTAATGAATCTAGAAAATTTGCATTGGATTCTGTAGTGCTCATCTTCACTGTGTGTGAGAAATGTTAGAAATACACTCCAGCATTTGCTTTACTTTGGTACTATTCAGCCCTCCTTAAATGTTGACAAATGTTCCCTTTGACTCTATATGGAAATGCACACACCTTACGTGCTGGGTAAGACAGAATGACAAAGCAGCAGTGAAAAGACTCTACCAAAGACAGCAATCATCAAACTATATCCCTGTAGAACACTGCCGTGAATTTCAAAGCTGTCATATTGTTTATCACTGTATGAAAGTGTGGCTTGCCTGTCGTCTTGGAAAAGCTGAATCAGAGTAAGGAGAGCAAGGACAAGAAGCTATGAATAGATGAGGAAAACACTTCTTATACAGTTTCCCATGGTTTTCTTTTTCCATAATCACATTGCTTGCAGTTGCTCTAAAAAAAAAAAAAAAAAAAAAAAAAAAAAAAAAACAAAAAA
>VZRN01006445.1:519947-554234 GCA_013397935.1 Dasyornis broadbenti
TTTTTGCAAAGATCAAGCCAATAAGCAGATTAAATTAGAACTCCTTTCAATGAGCTCTTGGTTGACTTGCGATTAATGTGTGTCACACTTCAGTAATGTCAGTTGAAACCTTTTATTCTAATTAGGAGAAGATAATGAGACACGATTTTTTAATATGGCGTGATTTACATTTCTTGCAATGAGGCACATTTGACACTGTGCATAACAATGAAAATGTATCTGGTATTAAAGTAATGTAAAAGTAAAATAAACAACATATAAAAAGCAGTCTTACATAATCAAAATAATGCTGCAAATTGAATAATATAGTATTTTACCTAATGTATCATACTCTAATATAATATGACATGCCAGTAGTGTTAATGCTTAATATGAAATGACGTGATGTCTAATACAGAAGAAAAACAAGTTTTAAAATGTTGGAATTTCCTGTGCACCAGAAAATTTGACTGCCGTCTGGCTCTAAAGACACAAGAATGGTGAGGGTGTGAAGGAAAACTGAAAAACAGAAGGAGGGGAGAGTTTGAAGGAAAAGACAAGATGGTGTGGCTCATTATTTGGGAATAGTGAGATTCATATCCACCAGAAATTTATAACTTTTGGTAACATCTTCCTGCATTGACTTCTCCCCTGCACTGAACACATGCTGCAACTAATAGTGCCAGCCTGGTCTGTAAGAGGCAGGAGCACAGAGCATGAACTGGCTCAGGATCATATCATGCCTGCACAGAGCAAATGTCCCAGTGGCTTAAAAAACATTAGAATCTACCCTGAGACAAGTACTTCTGTGCTCATTATCATAATCTACTGAGAGCTCAGACTAGCGGCTGTGTAAATGGGGCCAAAAAGAAAGAAAGGGAATTATTCTACTTTCTATCAGACAACTGTTTCTACTAATATGATAGAAAAACAGGTAAAATTAGCTTATTTTAAGACCCAGAAATAGCAAGAAAAATTTAGATAAGCAGTTTGCAAATTCATCTCTGGAGATGTGCATGTTAATGATGCACAACATAAGGGAAATTCTAGTTTAAAGTAAAGGAGTGATGCTACTTAACACAATATTTGGATCAATGAGAAGAGAGATCCATGGACAGGTACGCTTTTCATGTGTTTGTTCATTTGAACATTTTCCCTCTTCACAGTTATGTTTCTCTGGAAATAAGGTGTTCAGGGTCTCTGCTGTTGATAATCTCAATTTTAAAATGAGGAATTCACATTTACTGCCTAAATTATCAGTTAGAGTTGGTACATAATTTGTTTCAATTGGCTTGCATTAAATTGAGATTCCTTGTTATTTCTACAATGTGTAACTCAAGGACTTCTATGTTGCCTGTAGGAAATCAAAATTAAAATTAATTCTTCTTTTTTTTTCTCTCTCTTTTTTTTTTTTTTTTAATACAATGAGTATTTCTTCCAGCATCTTCAATTTTAGTGTGTTCTGTTGCCATATAATTGAAGAGTGGACAGTGGAGCACTTTGTTGTGGTAGAACAGGAACATTTTGAATTATACTGCATTTTCCAACAGACTAGCTGGCTGCCATCTTGGAATTCTGAAGAGCTTAAGGAAAATTTGAGAATTATAAAGATATTTCACATTAGGCTGAATTTTAGAGATATCCTAGGTCCATCAGGGTGAAGCTGCCAGCCTGTGTCTCAAATTAATAAGAGAGTTTTCACTTTAAGCTGGTATATGTATATTCATAAGTCTCTGGGTTATTGATAAATGAATAGTCAAAAATTCAGCTTAAAAAAAATCCCACTTATTTAACAAAGTATTTGTTAATATAATTTGTTATATTAACAGTGATATATATGTGATCAACAGATAATCAAAAAGAGAAAAGGCTGTGATTTCTGGATATTGAGGATTTTTTCTCTCTTACCAACAACACCTGTTTTTACCCCATAACAGCAAGATCTGGAGTAAGCATCTGATGTTCCTTTGAAGGAAATGGGCTTACATAAATGTTGAATATCACCCAATAGTATCTATTTTGATTGGATTTTTGAACCTAATTAAAACCCATCTGATTAGGGTCTTAATTATGTTTTTCATACTTCATACAAACAAGTAAGAGCATTCTTACATTTACATTTATTGCCTTTTAAAATGCAGCTCTTAGAATGTAAAAAAGAGTATTAAGATGAAAATAATTGCTTTTATTCACAAAATTATAGATTGTGAATAGAATTTTGGTGGAAATATTTTAGCAATCAATTTATATTAGTATTATAAATTATTAAGCACCTAATTTGTAAAGCAGTGCTTGTTCATCTATTTTTAGTCTTTGCAGATTTTTGTTATAGCATCAGGAACAAAGTAATTAATAATAATAACAACAAGAATTATATAACAACAAAAATACCATAAGAAATAGTATAAAGACTACTTTATAATTTTAGGAGGCAAATATTTGTCATGCAGTGAAGTTTGCTTGCACAGTGACCATTAAATATTTCTAATTTACTAGTGTTCGTTGTAACTAGTTTGGCTCAAAGAGGCAGGAAATCTCTATCAGAGAATGAAAACTTATATATATGCTTGACATTATTTAGTAACTTATTTTCTGCATAGGGCTTCATTTACTGGAAGATATGGGCAGTATTACAAATTATGATGTCCATAGAGTGTAATTCAGAGGAAGATAATTCCCTGCTTTTGTGTTTCATCCAGTTGGTCCCCTCTATATATTTTTCAAGGAGGTGAAGATTTACAACACATTTAGGTTTCAGAGCTTTATTACCTGCCTCTGCATAATGTTTAAATAAGAAACTCTTAGCATGCTTATCATTAAAATTAATTCCTCCTCAATGAATTCTATTTTTTTCTGATTTTGTTACAGATGTAAGTTGCATGCTAATTTTCTTTGGCTTTCTTAGAAATCCATTATAATCAAAATTTTATTTCAAAAAAGTAATAATTTGAATTTTGTAACTGGCATTCTCCAGTCAAAAATGCTTTAGAAGTAAGAAATTGATGATTGTTTCTTTTGTTTATTTTTATTTCTACCTAGAATTGTCTTAAAAAACTTTAAAACAGAACATTCAATTATAAATTCTTTAGAGCAGATGAAGTACAGGTTATGTCCTTAATAATAGGATATTGCAAGTCATGTATAGCATGGTTTATTTTGTCTCACATTTCTTCAGATTATTTCAGTTGTTAATCTCATACACGCAGAAAATAAATCTTCTTGGGGTTCTGTTATTCCTGCTTTGTGTATTCTTTCTAAATAACATCTAATTCTGCATCTAACTTTTTATTGCCTACATGCACAAATTTTCAAAATCTTTAGTAAAACAGAACATTTCCCTTTCAGTATGAAAATTGGAAATTTTGTTCTATATCACTATAGTTTTTTTACCTGCTTTTCCTAAATCTCTTCTCAAGAGCCTTCATTTTGGTATAATTTCAGAAATTTGGGAGGCGGCTCCTTATGATTCCATAACATTTTGTGAAAATAATTCCCTTCTAACTTCTATAGGTTTTGCTCCCAGTAGAAGAATGTGAAATTATGTTGCAGTGCAGTGCCATAGCTATTTGTTGGAGGTCGGGGAATTTTTCCATTCTATTGCTAGCGAACTTTAACAAGCCTTAATGACTGGGTACTTAAGAGACAAAAGTTGTAGCTGGGTGTGGTGAGGGGAGATAAAAAAGCACCTTGCCGCTGGTAAGGTCACTTGCTCTTGGGGCATCGGAGGGATGGTTTTGTCTTTTGATGGGATCCTGGGAGCCCAGATCCGCTCTGTTTTTACTTCCTGGCTGGGTGAGCTTTCTTGTGGGAAAGCACGGGATCCCAATCCTCTTCCCATCTCCCAGAGTGTGCGTTTTCCTGGCTACATATGGCAGCTGCCACGGGGAAGTCCGGCTGTTGCTGACCCGCATTCCTCGCTTGTACACACTGCGGCTTCTGTCACCACTGTGGAGTTTCTGCCACCTTTTGCTTGCCACCAGAGCCAGCCCTGCCGTCCAGCTTGTTGTTCTGAGGCTTCCCGCTGCGGCCCATTATGCCATCCAGCCCTCCAGCCATCTGCTCTGTCCGCCATTATTTGTGTCAGGAGGGGACCTGAGCTGGCGCCACAGCGCCCCCTGCAGGCGCGGGAGTCACTGCCCCTGCCCTGCCTGGCTGGGAGCCCCACAGCGCCCCCTGCTGGCCGTGACAGTAACTGCACCAAAGGGCAGGGGTGGTGTCTGGCAGCCCAGAGAAAGCTGCCACAGGGTTTCTGGATTGTTTGTTTGTTGATGCCACTATTGTTGTTGCTTGCTTTCCTCGTTATAGATACCAGTAAAGAACTGTTATTCCTTTTCCCCATAGCTTTGCCCGAGAGCCCTTGATTTCAAGGTTATAACAACTTGGAGGGAAGGGGGTCATGTTCTTTATTCTAAGGGAGGTTCCCACCTTCTTTAGCAGACACATCTTTCAAACCAAGACACTATTAATGACAACCTTTTCATAGACAGCGTCTATAGCTGAGTCATTCTCATGGTGGATGTTTTTTCACTGTTTCAAGTTTCTGCAGTTCTCTGTTAGGTTTATTTTCTTCTAACATAGCCCTGCAATGTCAACATTACCAAGAAATTCTGTAGAAATAAGATACATTCAACATACACAGTTCTATTTCTTTCATACACATCTGTCCTCACATTTTTATACATAGTACTATCCTAGACACAAATGCAGTTTAAAAAGTCTTCTGTATGATATTGTGAGTTATAAATTACAAAAATAATTTCAGAGGCAAAACATTACATTTAAGAGCATTCTTTATAAACATTTAAGAGGTTTAACAAAAATTAGAAGAGCTGTTAAACTGATATGTTTTCATTTCGCATATTATGAGGGGAGAAAACACAGTATAAAAATAAGTTTCTAAAATAAAAGTAGTAGCTCAACATGTAAATTGTTTTCCTTCATAATTTTTTTGTGAAAGAATCTTCCTAAACCTGTTGTGATGTTTCTTCCTCAAAAAAAGGGACTATTAAACTCTGAAGAAAATTGTACACTGAAATGATACATAGAGGCTTCAAGTGAAGGAGAGGCAGAAGCATTCAGTAGCTCAGGGAGGTGCAAAATTACTAAAGTCTCCATAAGGTTTGTGTCTGCCCTGTGAAGAAAATCAGGTTATTCTAGACATCAAAAAACATTTTAAAATTCCTAAGAAGAGCACTGCATAAATAGTTGCCCATGACTAGGAAGTCATAGATAGAAAGATTTGGGTGGAATTTAGGTCACCAGAGTATGTCCAAACAGAAAACTAGTGATTGATTTACTAAAAAAAAAAAAAAAAAAAAAAAAAAGCTAAAATATATTTACTTTCCAATATTAGTCAGTCAAGAAGACACCCAGTTTTAAGACTTATCTCCCCTTATCAACATTTATTGGCATTAACAAGTTTTAGTTATTGAAATGATTGTATATGAGGAAGTATTGCTTTCTGACTACATTACAATAAAAGTCTATGGTTTAAATTTAAATATGGGTAATGTTACCACGTTTAAACTGGTCTGAACAAACACTGTGAGCCTTTTGACTCGGGCATCTGATTTCCACAAGAACCTACACTGTGTGCTCCCATTGTGTTTGACAGCACCATGTCTGCATGCTGCTATCTGCTTACTGTGATTTTTTAAATGTCGAGGAATATATTGACTGATTGCTGTTAGAGACAAAGCGGTCCTCCATTCTCTGTGAAAATTGCTGTTTTCAAAGCTGTGACACAAATGTCTGTAATTTACTTGTGATAAGTTATTTCTAAAGGAAAGAAGTTTGTTTCAGCTCTGGTTATTTGATGCTATGGTTCTCGTTTAATTTCCCTGTATATCTAAACACTTCTGCTGTGCTTTTTTTCCCCTTCAAAGACCTATAATATTTCATTTGGCCCAAATAATTACTTTGGGATGCTTGGGATGAATTTAAATACTTTAAAAATTGGGTTTATATAATTTTGTATAATTTTGAAAGTCCAGTCAGCTATACTTGATCTCTTTATTTGCCCATTTAGCTGTGCTGTAAGAAAAGTAAAGAAGAGAAAATGAGACAAAAAAATCATCTGCAAACACAATTTTATTTTCTATAGCATCTATCTTACATTTTAAAGAATTAAAATGGAAGAGGCATAATATGCTTCAACGTTACTTCAGGTTATAACAAATCTGTATTCTGATACCTAGCAATTGGTAATCACCAGTAATTATTTTCATTACAGCAAGATCTGTGTAGATGGCATATGCAGTTGAAAATCAGCAGCAAAGCTGACAGGGAAAGTGAATAAAAATTCAATTACTTTTAGACTATGCCTATGAAAATTAGTTTGGGTGGATAAATATGATGGAAAGTGAAAGAGGCAATACTTTGTAGAAGAAGAAAATACAAAATTGAATATAGACACAACAATGTGAGAACATCCACAGAAGAGGAAAAGGGGATGAGAAGGAGATGACAAAACCCAATAATTGGAGAAGAAATGTTGCAGCTGTAGAGGGGAATTAAGTCAGATATAAGAAAAGAAAAGATGAAAGAAAGAGGAAGAAAATATGGTTTACCTTAGTTCCTCCATACAGATGATCCTCAGTAAGTGCTCCCCACACTCAGCACCTGATGCCAATGCTGCAATGGGTACTGCAGACCCAGTATTCTTTGTCCTTTACACTCATCAGTCTCCAGACAGAATCATCTACAAGTCTTCTCATCTGCATTTGTTACAGCCTGCATCTTTATCTGCCCTGCAGTATTCTCACAGACAAAAAAACCCACAAGCTCTTTGATGATCCCCATTTTTTTCATGATCAGTGGGAGATCCATTTTGTCTCAAAGTAATTACTGTCTCTATTCCATAGGATTCTTCTTCATGCTTTAGCTTCAAATTGTCTAAGCCATGACAATGATTAGTCATTGTCAGCAAGGAGGTGGAGGTGGTTGGACTAGAAAATGTGTGTGATTGACATTCACCTTCAGAAATTATTTTCTTTCTTTTGGACTGTGTTCCTGATTCCTTTTCTTATTCCTTTTGCTATCTTCACAGCAAATGTTACAGACAACAGGAATCCCAAAGGAAGATTGTTTCCCTTTTGCATTGTAATATGTTTTCCTGTTTGGAAACATCACTAATTGTGTTGAGAACAGGATGTTTGTCTTTCTCTATCAGCTTCCTGCAGTACAAGACTTATAGACTTATTTATATTTCTCTATGGACTTGGGTACCCATCTCACACACAGAGAGGTGTTCTTAGTGTCCTGTCACCAAGTGTCACAGAAATTTGTTCCTCACACTGCAGATTGTAATGTTGAAGCAGGATATGAGCAAATATGTCCAGAACATCTCCAGTACTGACAAATGCACATTGATAAATATAGTAAACTTATTTAATTTATTAGAGGCCAGAATTAAATCTATTACCAGGACTATCAAGAATAATAAATACTAAGTTAATATATATTAATATAAAGTTCAGAAATACAGTGATAAATAGTCTCCACATATCATAAACTAGCTGACCTTAACCATTCTAACAAATAAAATTTATGGGTTTCAGTAATTCACAGAAGTCACCTACACTGCTTTAGTCAACATATATCTTTTATATCTTTGATGGAGGTACGTGTGATAAGCAAAGAACCTTCTGTCATTGTCATGATGAATATAGAGCAGTGAGAAAGTGTAGACATGCTCTTAATCAACTGACTGATGCTTTTGACACATTTCAATTTGGGCTCAGTGAGTTTGACAGTTGAGATCTAGCCAAGTGTTTCCCAAAGTAATGTATCTTTCTGCTTTTTCATACAACAGCTTTTTGTATTTGGTGCTTGTATGACTGTGGGAGAGATTCAGCATAGAGTTTCAGGATCCTTTGATGCTATGTGTAAGAAGTTAGAAGAATAAAAAGCTTGAATGATTGACCAACAGAAACAGTAGAAAGAGTCTATTCCATTGGATTTTATTCACAAGCAAAACCAGTGCATTTTTTTCTGTGATCCTTGCTTTTCTAGCATCCAAGCCTTTTGCAGGTGAAATAAATACACTAGTGATATCTAGTAAACTCCATTAATAACCTATATTATTTGCCTCTTTTTCAGAATAAACATCTAAATAAACATAATTTGAAGATTTCACTAGCTTTTTGAAGGCTGGTTCACGATTATAAATTGTCTTTTAATGTAATCATGCCTCTAGAGAGGCATGATTTGACTGTGAGTTGGTGGCCATTGGCCAGATGGAAGTCCTTTTGAAGGCAGTGAGCTTTTGGATGAATTCAAATACTCCAACATGCAATCTGGCTGTGAGAGGCCTTGAATGAGAAATTTTTGTGCCCAACATCTTGTGCCTTGGTTTCTGCTGTTACAAAATAGATAACACAGATTTTGACAGGTTGCAAAATCACTAAAAAGAGCAAAAACAGAGCAGTTTGAGTAATTATCTGTTCCTATTCACAGTTTGATACCTAAGGGTCAGATGTACCTTCTCCTAACATTTGTTAACACCCCAAAACATAAAATTGAAATGCTGTTGCCTTGCTGAGAACACCAACAGGGCAAGTTAATCTGATTCTTAAAGTGATGACAAGAAATATAATCCCACTGGAGAGGGGTTAAAAAGAGGTTAAAGTGGAGTCTTCTTAGAACTTATAAGAAAAAATATATATTAGAAACTCATTCATTTGATTATCCTATTAAACAGGTAGAAATAAAGATGTGTTCAAGTAAAATCAGTGAAGTAACACTAGCATGAAAACAGAAGAGAGAAATCAGGTTTAAGTTCCTAGTGTTTTTGATGATTAGAGGGACTAACAAAAGAGCTTGTTAAGAAGTAATAAACAAGTCAATAGGGATGATAATGGCTAAAATGCTGAGAAAAAAAATCACAGGACTATGTTAACAAGAATGTTTTTCTTTGTTGTTTTCAGTATCATTACAGTGCAAAACTAGATTAATATTATGCAGCATCAGCTAAATTACCTCAAAATCAAAAGCATTTAACTCTTTCCCATCAAAGACTAAGAGGTATGCATAAGTGAAGAGATTCTGGAATTATTCTGTATGGTTGGAATAGGCCTTTAAACATTTGCAAACCTCGATGTTTACTTCACATTATCTAACTTGCCATGTTTTTCTGTCAGTAGTTTATCTGACATTATGTTTCATTCTATTCACTTCCTTTATCTTATTATGAATGAAAGAAAGACTAATGCAACTTGAAACGCCAAGTTTTTGTGACATGGAAACTAATTAGGGTAATTATTACTAGTAACAAACAGTTCCTTCCACAAGAGTGTATCCCAGCATTACCAGGGACAGAATATCTATATTACTCTAGGTAACTAAGTAAATTGCGCAAGGTCCTCTGCAAAGACAAAGAAGACATTCTGTTGAGTCTTTAGGAGGCTTATGAGAATCCTACACCCAATAACCTGGATCCCAGTTTGATTTTGACCTGTAATTTCCTATGCTTTACTTCAAATGACTATTACAGATCTCATCACAGGATTAACTCAATCTGTGTTTACATGTGCAATATCAAAAAGATTAATAACAGAGGACTCTCTAGTTGCTTATCAGTCTTTCCAGAGTGCAGGCAGAAAAAACTCCCCCTCTTATAGCCTTAAATTAATACATCAAGTATCCAAAACATAGATATTAACCATAATACTGCACATTTATCTGATTAAAATAACTCAGAAAAAAGATTAAAATAAGGGATTTGTATGACAAGTAGACAGTCTTATATCTTACATTTTATTACAGAGTAAATGTAACTTTGAGAGTCTTAGTGTTGGTGTTTTCATTTTAGTACAATTTGTCTAAGTCTATTCATTTAAGGTCAATCCATCTCTGATGGCCTATTTAAAAAAAAAAAAGGAAACAGTGAGACCTAACTGAAAAAGTAATGGCTCAGAGGCTTTTTTCTGAATCCATACTCCATGATGAATTTAAATCACACAGCAGGACTCATTTAAAATTAAAGGTTTTGAGTTGGGCAGATCAGTTCTAGGGTTTTCTGATTTATTTTTAGTTCAGTATTTGTAGGGCTTAATTGTTAGACATTTCTGAAGAAAGTGAAGTGCCATTTGCTGTACTTGTGTCATTTTGTCTGGTAACTGTAGCACTGCGTATAGCAAGATGTACCTTGCATTTTCCATTATTAGGGGAAAAAAAACCCCACCAACAAGATACGGCCAAAGTCTGAACCACAGTATTTATTGTAGAATATCTGCCACATGCTAAATTTGCTCCAAAAATCAATGAAATTCCATTTTAGAACAGTAATCGAGAAAATAAATAGTTTTTCCATGCTCAGTCATTATTTTAAATAACTAATTCAGTTACTATACTTCAGAGTGAAAATTTAAATCTGGCTTATGAATGGTTGTATGCAAAAAAACCTATTTAAATGTGGCTAAGTTGAAAGACTCTAAATCTCATATTGCTCAAAATTGAACATACTAAGTACAGAATTCATCCTTCACTCGACTGCCCCATGTATTCCTGCAAAGAGTAACTATTCTAGCCTCATTAGCAGCTGTAAGGGGGTGACAATGAGTGGATGACCGGTGCCCACTGAAGGCACTCTATTCTTCTCCCCCTCATCTGGACAGGGGAGAGAAAAAAGGCTTGTGGATCAAGAGAAGGACAGGGAGAGATCACTCACCAATTGCCTTCATGGGCAAAACAGACTGACTTGGGGAAAATTAGTTAATTTATTACCAACCAAATCAGAGTGGGATAATGAGAAATAAAACCAAGCCTTAAAAACCTTCCCCATAAAAACACCACCTCCCTTCTTCCTGGGCTTAGCTTTCCATTTTCTCTTGCACATCCCCATCAGTGTCACAGGAGGACAGGGAATGGGGGCTACAGTCAGTTCATCACATGCTGTCTCTGCCATTCCTTCCTCCTCAGCGGGTAGATTTCTCTCACTCCGTCCCTGCAGCATGGGGTTCCTACCATGAGAGACACTGCACCAAGAGCGTCTCCAAGGTGAGTCCCTCCCACAGGCTGAAGTTCATGAACTGCTCCACAGAATTCAGTCCCTCAGGAACAGGCTGCTCCAGTGGGAGTCCCCCATGGGGTCCCAGGTCCTGCCAGAAAACCTGCTCCACATGGGCTCCAGTTTCCATGGGTCCACAGGTCTTACCAGGAGTGTCTTCCAGCATGGACTTCCTAAGGGGTCACAGTCTCCTTTGGCACCCCCCTGCTCTGCTGTGGGGTCCTCCAGGGGCTTCAGGTGGATCTCTGCTCCACCATGGACCTCCATGGGCTGCAAGGGCACAGTAGTGTCACCATAGGCTACACCAGGGGCTGCAGGAAAGTTTTAGTTCTGGCACTTTGGAGCACTTCCTCACGTTCCTTCTTCCCTGGCTTTGGTGTCTGCAGAGTTATTTCTATCAAATATTCTGCCCAGGTGTGATTGTACAGGATTTTTTCCCCCTTCTTAAATCTCTCATCTCAGAGGTGTTACCGCTGTTACTAATGGGTTTGGCCTTGGCCAGTGGCTGCTCTTTTGTGAAGCCAGCTGGCATTGGCCCTGTTGGAGATGGGAGTCGCTTCTAGAAGCTTCTTGCAGAGTCACTCCTGCAGCCACCTGCTACCAAAACCTTGTGACAAAAACCCAGTACACAGGCCTTGAGAAACAGAGAAACAGAAAACAAAATCCTAGTCAAAGCTAGGATGTTTGGATTTTCAGAAAGCTTATCAGAGGTTTTTATGAGACTTTTTCTTCTGAGTACTAAACTGACCTTTTGTTTCAACCTTTTTTCATGTCTTCCACCTAAATCTCCTCCTGTCACGTCTTTCTAATTCCATTGGACCCACTTCCATTCAACAGTTCTTAAATTCCTATTCCTTTCTCTGTAGTTTAATTAGTCCTTGAATATTCTCACCCACAGCATTTACTTCCATTAACTAACACAGTTTGCTGATATCACTGTGCCTACTCTGTGCTGACAAAAAAGCTAAACAAATTCTTAAGACTTTATTGTCTAGTTAAACTGAAATCTTTTGGGGAAAGACACTGTTATATTGCAAAGTACATAAACAAAAGGACAAAAAAATTCAACATTAAAGGAAAACAGAGCCTGTAGAGAAATAATGGCAATTCTAAAAATGCCCAAACAAGCATTTCCTATTCTGTCTTATGTGCCTTTTTGTGTACCTCTTATCGATTTTATGTGATTGCATAGGTCCCTTGAAACATGCATTTTCTTTTTGTTTTTTCAGTCTCAGGACTTAAGTACTGAAACAAGGCTGCATAAAGAGAAGATGGTTTAGTAACTTTTTCTCAAAAAGATATGTTAAGAAATAGGCAACTCTGTTTCTTCCATGCATTTCCCATTAAATACTCAAGCATTTAGATATTTTTCAGTATTGTTACACTTTTAGCTCTACAGACCATGCCCTTGTTAATCCGTATAGACCTGTAGCAACTGATGACCTGTACCAGGTCTTTAAGCTTTATATTAACAGAGATTTTGAAAATGTATAATGAAAATACAATAGAAAATGCACAAACTTACACAGGTATTACAATTGACCTAATTTTAGATAGCTGTCAGTGCTGTTAATAGGGCTATTCATTTTAATCTAGCTACTAATATTTAAGTTGCTATTAAAAGTTTAAAAAATCATTATAGTAACTATATAACTGACATACGATAAATCAATACAGAACTATTAATTTTTAGAATACTTCTTTTATTCATATATTTAAAATAAAAATTATATTACGGTAGTAGAAATAGCAAAAAGCACAGCACCACTCTTAGTGTATCTTATGTGGAATCCCATCATCTGGGTGAATTTCTCCATGAAATAATAAATTTGTTTTCAACAGTTTCAACAGATTTTATTTATTTCAGTTTACTACTTGTTTCTTGTAGGGTATTTCTTTTGTTGAAATGACTAAAAAAAAAGTGTGCTGCTTGCCAGGAGTTGACTTTTTTTTAGAATAGACATTCATAAAACATATTGAGAAGTACATTCTAGTTTTTTCCTTAATCCTAATCTTTTCAACAAATTTCAAAGAAGTTTAATTGTTTTTAACATCACTTTTTTAAAGGAAAAAAATTCTATATTTGGCTCTATCTGGGGAAAAAAAAATGAAAATCTTTACATGAGTGAAAAAGGTCTATGA
This sequence comes from Dasyornis broadbenti, assembly GCA_013397935.1. Classification (NCBI taxonomy): domain Eukaryota; kingdom Metazoa; phylum Chordata; class Aves; order Passeriformes; family Dasyornithidae; genus Dasyornis; species Dasyornis broadbenti. The sequence continues at coordinate 533,077 of VZRN01006445.1, forward strand.
ATGTTTCATTTTAAGAAAGTAATTTTCCTTTGAATTTTTTTTAACAATAAACATTTCAACAAGAGCTGGTGATGAAGCATATTACAAAAGAGAATCTTCCGGTGCTGCTCTATGAGTTTCATTTGTTACAAAAAAATCAACCCAGAGAGTCTTGTTCTCCATAATGTGAACTTTAAACATTTCATCCACTCTAATAACATAAAAAGAAATTAGGACCGTACACACTAGCACTCTACATTCTTGATGAGCTTCTGCTATTACACACTTGCTTCATAAATTATCTGTTGGCTCTTAGCCGTATTCAGCCTCCACTTGATGCTCTGACCTCTAAATTGCCAGAGGATCTGAAATACAGGAGGATTCAGCAAGCTGTATTTTGTTATCATCCCAGCAGCTGAAGTCTGGCACAGCAGCATGACATTTGATTGGTAGATTGCCACCTAATAAATTAATGTAATAGATAATAGGATTTAATTGCTTGAGTCTTTCCTTTCTGTAGCATCAGCTAACCTGATGAGTAGCTTACATTTTTGCTGACACAGTCAGCAGTTCTGATGGCCTTTACGGGGATAATATCACTTTTTGGCCAAGTCTGGAGAAAGTCTTAGAGGGTTCAGCTAACTTTTGTATTCCTGGCTCAGCTACCTATATAGACCTTGTGCAGGCTTAATTTTCTACACGTCCATTTCTTACATGGGAAAACTGCACCTAATTAATCATCAATAGGAGAAGAAGAGAGAGAAACTATTTTTGGATGACCATGATTTGGGAGCCCAGTGGCACTCCTGCTCTTCCAATTCCCTGGAAAAAAAGTGCTGGACTCCAAAGGCATCTCCTTTTACAAATTTTCTAACAGATTCTCCTGTAGCTCCTTATTTTGATACTACTGTGTAGACACAATTTTATATTTTTGAGATTGGACTTTGTAATTTAGGAAACCTGCTATTTTCTCCTTCTTCCCCACCCTGTCTTCTTGTGTCACACAAACATTGACACATTTATATTTTGATTACTCCACCAGTAGCATTAGAAAGAAGTTGCATATTTGTATGTAATCCTTCCTCCCTGCTGTTGGGAGGCAATGGCTATGCAGGTGAGGTGTAACGGGCATTGTAACTGCATCAGACTATCAGTCACTGGTCATGAAGATGTAGAAAGGTGCAGAAAAGTTTGGAAGTGAAATACTGTAATAAAAAGGGATACAGATGAGTAGAGGAAGATCTCTGACAAACAGAAAGGCAGTCAGGTCCGTGGTGGTGCACTTTCCTCAGGTCTGTCCATCAAGAGGAAAAGTAATTTAGTCCAACTTAATAGGACAAGGATTTTTGATAGCAATTTTAACAATTATCATATTGGTTATATCTACCACAGGTTTCTATCCTGAAGGATTTATGTTCCTTAGATCTCAGCTTTTGTAAATGTGGGTTTTTGGCAGAATCCTGAAGGAAAAATGCTGAAAATGCTATATGTAATCTGATCTGATGTCTAGGGTAATATGTGTAGATAATGTGTATTTCCAAAATAAGGAGAAAACACTGGGCACTAATTTTGGAATCACTGAGATAGAAAGATTACTCCAGATTTTGATGGCTGGAAAAATCACCAGTGTCCGTAGTCTTGTTGAAGAAATATTCCTTCTATAAGTTCTGTTTGCTTACCCAGTCAGCCAAAGCCAGGGACCTAAATAAGGAAAAATCTTTACATAAGTTTTTGAAAAGAGGGTCCTGTTTTCAATTACGTTCACAAGCAACTACAAGATAACCTCTCATTTCTGCTGCTTACTTGAGAGCATCTGCATTTGATATTGTACTATTGGCTCTTGAAGTTTGGCTGTCAAGTATAGTGCATGGACACCTAGCACCAGGAATTTTCTGGTCCCAGTGGACAAAGAAGAATTTTCTTAAAAAACAGCATTTTTGTCCCTCCTTGCCATATTTTAGACCCAGCTCAGCACTGTTTCTCCAGCTACACTCCTTTTCTGCCCTGGTCTTCATACATGGACACACAAATCTTAAATATTTGGTGTGTTTGTTAGCTATTCTGCTGGTAGATGAACCACATGCACTTTTTCCATGGGGAGCTGGGATTCATCTCAGATTAGTGATTTTTTTTTCAGAGTGAAATCTGAAATAAACCAGTTTGTAATTAGGTCTTAAGATAATTCCTATAATACTTGGGTGTGAATTATGTTTTGTTAATCTGGAAAACCTTTAATTTTAGCCCAGTGTTAAAGGCAGCAAATCTTTGTTTCAACATCACATGGGATAGATGCAATCTCCTGATTTGCTTCAGATAAGAGATTAAAATGATTAGAAGAATTTCTGCCTTCTTCTTTAGAGTTCTTGTAGATACACTTTTGGTTTTTGTTGCTTGCCTTTGTAAAAATTCTTTTTATGAAATTTTATTTCTTTACTGCTACTGTTCAAAACATTGCAAGGAGTTGTAGAAACATCTCTTCTATAAAATTATTTTTCACCATTTACATGAAGAGTTAAACTTTCACAAGTACTGTTTTAGAAGTTAACATTGTGATCAAATAGTGGGAACTGGAGCCCTGAGCCCTAGCTAACTATTTTTTTGTATACATATATATATATTTATCATAATTTTCTCAGCTGTCTGATTATCATTCCCATAACTTGGTAAAGAATTATAGCAATAGTTTAAAGTGGCTACTATTGACATGCAGCCTTCAAGGCAGGATTTGTTAATACTGCTTAAGATATTGAGAAAATAATTTTTACCTCCCTGTGCTTCTGTTATCTCATCTGCAAACAATGGATATAATAATACATTTTTCGAAGTTCACTGCAGTGCTATGTAAGATTTAGTCAATAGATTTTGTAATTTTGGAAAAATTAGATGTCTATAATGGAAATGCACAAACAAAACACTTCATATATTAGTATTCATTGATATATATATATATTTAACTTGCATTACACCTTTAGTAGCTAGACATTTATGTGTTCTTCAATGAGCTCTACAAATACTGGGACTTGAAGTCTACAGGGAACAGACAGATAAGTACTGTAAGACTTCAAAATAGTACAGATGATGCAGGAGATTTGTAGAAAACTCATATATGTTTATATGTATGTATATATATATATATATGAACATGTCTTTGAATTAATAGTGAAGTTCTACATATCACAGCTGGAACTGCTTTGTGATGAAGCAATAAAATAATAAAACAACTTTATAAGGAGTGCTAGAAATGGTAGGAGGGAAACACTCCAGCAGTGTACAGACAATACTGGTGCAGTTCTGGCAATTGCCAGAATCATTTATGGATTCTATTTTTACACTAGAATAGGAATATTTTTATAATATCCTGCAGTAAAAGGAGGGAAGTGTGCTTTTCTATATCAGAAAAAATATAAAATGCTACAAGAATTTATATGAACAGAAGCATTATGGTCACATTCAGTCGTAAGAGGAAAATACATTAATATGCATAACACAAACTAATAAAAAAAGTCTCCAAGATTTTCTCACATTATTTTTACTAACAGTTTTCAAGAGCTATTTACCAGCTTTTAAATTGCTTTCCACTGGTAAAGTTAACGCTTTGATTATCTGGTGCCTTTCTAACTTTTAGTGTGGAAATATGAGTGCACTAAGAGGCTCCACAGCCTCTTCCCTCCTTTGTTGGCCTTTAATCGATCCAGTGAGGTGAAACTGTGCAACCCAGGAGGGGTAACCGTGAAAAGATATCTTGGAGGAATCTGTGAGAAGTACGCTCAGGGGTTCCCCCTTGGCCCATTTCAAGAGTCACATCTTAACCTCCCTTCCCTGGCAGAACAGCCCACTCTTGCTGTTCTTGACACTTCAGGAAAAAAGAAAAAAATCTAGAAATGTAACTTAATTTTCTCACTGGGATGTGTACCAATGGTTTAATGAACATCTTTCTTAAAGAAGGGCTTATGGTCTCAGTCTCTGGCTGTTTCCTAGTAAAGATATTTTTAATTTGTATCCAAATTTTCATTCTGGATTTATACATTCAAGCAATCTCTTTCCATTACAATGTATCAGAATTGCTTTATGACTGTAATCTCTACATAAAACAGGTTTCCAAGGAATTCTGCTAATCTGAAGTATTGAAATATCATGAAGTGACAAATCTAGAGTTCTGAGTTACATGAAAAATCATGTTCAGCATTTCTTTCCTTAATCAAAGATTGGATACTGGAATTTCAATTGAAGATAGACTTTTTTTTTTTTTTTCTGAAAATAAGCAAATTAATTTTGCTCAATAATTTTTTATAAGAATGTGAAGCTTTCACTGTATAAAAGTGAAAACAGTATTAAAATGATTACAGCTGGACTTTTAAAATGCTTTGGCATGGAAAGTAAAGTGGTTAGTTGTTTTCTGCTACATTTAAAATTGCCCACATTATTGAGGTCAAAAATACATCCAAATATCAAGGACTTTCACTTCTCAGCTGTCTGCCTGAGCCTTCTTTCACTAGGTTTTTTTTTTTAGCTAGCAAATATAAGAAAGCCTCAAAGATAAGAAAAAAACCAAAACCCAGACACAACACCATAAAGACTATTTTAATGATATTGGAAAATATATTTGCTGTCATTATGAACAAAGTGTGATGTTCTTCCTTATCTGTAATTGGTCTGAACTACAAAAGAGTAACAGTAAGAACAAAGACATACCAAAGAACACATGGATTTAAATGTCCATGTTGCAAACTTTCAGGCATTGATATATGTGGCTTATGTAATATAATTGAGAAAACAGCAGCTATATGTTGAAAAAAAAAATCCTATTCACAACTGAACCTTCTCATATCTCAGCAAGAGGAATTTGAATTCTTTTAAGTGTAATGGATGCTGAAGAGTATGTCTGTTGAAGAAATGTGTTGTATTTAGTGTAAAGCACAAAAAATTTGCAAATGGAAAATAATTGTAGCTGCAGAATATGAATTTACTCACTTGAAAGTTCAGTACTTTGATTTCATGGGTAATAGTTTTAAATAGGAACATATTCACAGACTAGAAAAATCATAAAGAGAAGATAAATCTCTTATTAACTTTCTTTTCTAATAAAGTAGGACAGTTTCAAGGTTTTTTCTTACTGAAATATCACTGTAAAACTGAAATAGACTTTGTCTCTAGTCCAAACTCCTGATCAGAGCTAGGGCAACTCTCAGGTCAGACCCCTTTGTTCAGGGCTTTACTTGGTTGGGGCTTGAAAACCTCCAAGGAGGCAACTTCCCTGGGTAACCTCTTCCCCTGCCTCGCTCTCCCTGTGGGGAAAAAGTCTTGCTTTATATCTGGACTGAATCTCCTGTGCTTTGATTTTTGTCTCATCTCTTAAACTCCTGCAAAGAGCCTCAATGACCTTCCTATAAGTGTTGGAGGACAGTGGTGAGGCTCCCTGAAACCATCCCTTTCCCCAGGCAGGACAAGTCCCAGTCTCTCAGCCTCTCCTTGAAGGGTAAATGCTCCAGCCCCAATCATGGGTGGATTGACCTTGTTTGGATGCCAGATGCCCACCCCCACTACTCTCTCAGTTCCTTTCCTCAACAGGAGAAAATAAGATTAAATAACTTGTGGATTGAGATATAGACATGAAGATCACTTATCAATTACCATCACAGACAAAACAAATTTGTCTTGATGAAAATAAATTTATCACTAATTAATTAGATTTGGACCATGAGAAACAAAACAGTAAGCCCACCTTCCCCTCATTCCACTTTTCACCCAGAAAACTTCCCTGTTCTCCCCCCCTCCTCTACCTTGTCAGCCCTGAGTGACATAGGGATGGTGGGGATTGGGGAATTATGGTCAGCCCATAACTGTACCGCCTTATATTTTCTCCCTGCATGGATTGTCTCCATAGTCTGCAGTTCTTCAGGGTGATCCTGCTCCAATGTGGATTCCCATATGAGCTGCAGGAAAATAACTCCTCCACCTTGGCCTTCACGGGCTGCAGGGGCTGTTCCAGTACCTGAGCACCTCTTTCACCTTCTTCTTCGAACTTTGTGCTCGTGGGACTATTTCTCACTTTTTTCCCCCACACTCCCCACAGCCTGTGAAGTTTTCACTCTTCCTGAAACAGATTTTCCAGAGCTGCCACAAGTTTGGCTGATGGATGCAGAGGATTCTGCCTGGAGTCAGCTGTAACCAGGTGAGTCCAGCATGAGGTGGCCTCTGGCATCTCCTCACCAGGGTCACCCTGCAGTCCCCCCACTGCCAGCATCTGGACATGAATGGACACAGGCACCATGTACATCAGCATTCCGCTAAACATGTAGATATCTCATTCCTCCCTACTTTCCAGTAATACCTTGTTTTGCTTTTCTCTGATTTTTTCACGGATTTTCATTTTTGTGTGGTAATGATCGAACTGGATAAATATGCTGAAAACCAGGCACAGGAACATTTTGGGCAGTAAGTGGAACTTTAGCCATCCTCTCTAGAACCAGGTGGCTCATGTGCATGCACCATGGGGCATGGCAGCCAACAGGCTCTGGAGCCTTCTGTTGGGTCAACATCTCAGCAAATACTGAGGAATACTTGAAATAGAAGGAACTGTTTTGTCCCCACTGATGAATATAAAATAAATAACATCTCAACTATCATGTGTCTGATGTAGTAGATATGTGACAGCCTGTTCAAAAAATCTTGTGTCAGAGCTAGAAGCCATTCTTCATCTCCATATTTTAACGCCATTTTGATCAAATATTAATATTAATAAGACAACCTACACTGTGCCAGCAAACCATTCATTTGAATGTGAAACATGCAGGATGAAATTATCTTAAGCCTTGATTAAACACTCTGTTCATGTTTACAAATGTAAACCAGGACTACATGCAAACAATTTTAATATCAAGAGCAATCCTATAGCACTTTAATAGTATTTATTTATCAAGTAAATCAACATCCTTTGACTTAAGTGGAAGTATTTCCAGAAGGAAGATAAAGGAACATGAAACTTCATACTATCAGGGAAATATATGTACAGTGCCTTTACTGAGTCTAATGACACAGCAGGGAAGCTCTCAAAAATCCTGACTGTATTAATAAACTGCTTTTTAAAAGGCCATTTTCTCGCAGGGACCAAAAAGATCATTCTGAGCTGTTTTACGGAGATTGAGCTATTTCAAAACCGCAAGACAAAAATCTATCACCTTCTTTTATTTTGTAAAACTGGCAAAAATGTAACATTTCAGCTATGAGCTTATTTTTTCCACCATGTCATTCTACTTAACAGTGCTGACAATCAAGATGTTTATAGTGCTATTAATATCAAACCTGCATATGTGAAGTGACTTGGGAGTTGTTTTGATCCAAATTCTGCAGAAATAAGTGTACTGAGATCTGAAAATGAAACTGGAAATAAAATGTAAAATTTAGTGCCCTTAGAACACTATATTAAACCATGCAATGCATCGTACAACACTAGGAACTATTGGTTTAAGTAGTTTAAAGATCAGTCATGTTATTCAGCTTGATAATGTTAATTTACAAGCAAGGAAATAATAATTCTTTTCACCTCAGTAATCACCAGGTGAAAATATATGGCTTATGTTATAGTGGCTAGTAGAAATAAAAAGGTTTGTTTCTCACTTCAAGGAGTCAAAGCACCCCCCTCCTTTCTGAATAAAAGTTACAGGTAGCTACAATAGAAACAGCTTCAGGTGACTAAGTGCAGGCAGCTACCAACCTAATGGCAATATTAATGAGGACAGCAGGAAGGATAAACATCTCTTTATCATATAATTAATTATTGTTACAATTGTTGTTGCTACTTATAATTTGAACCTTTGTGCTGAGCTTCACACTGTCCTAGACATGGGGAAACAAATGAAGACATATTCCTTTCCCTTGGGAGTTAATGATCCAAAAATAAACCACACACAGAAAATGTTTCTGCCAGGTGAGAGCATTGGTAGGTGGTGGCAAAGAATTATTCTCTGCCAGTTCTAAACTGGATCAATAGATAATAAAGATATTTCACTCTACCAGACTGATGAGCATATTTCATGAACATTAAAATCACATGTGGATGCTGCTAATATTGAAAGTAGAAAAGCAACTTGGTTTAAAAAATCTATAATGTTCTTTTCAGAAATGTCATTCTGAAAGACTTTTACTGGAAAAAAGTCAGGAATTTGAAGACCACAGTTGTGACTTTTCTTTATCAGGAACATAAAAAAATTAATAATTCTTTGTCTTCTGCTTTAGGCTTTGCATGTTACACTATTAAAGGATACAAGATTTTTCCTTTGAGATTTTACTATCTTTTGGCATCCTCTTTGTCCCTGTTTTATTATTCATTCAGCTTTTCTGTGAATTTTCTGTGAAGTTCTTTTGCAGAAGTTTGTTCTCAATAGCCAGAGGTATATCCACAGGAGGAATAAAATAATGCAAAGGGAAGGAAAATGTTTCCATAAGAAAACTTAAAATGTCACAAAAGACTAATTTTTTGATTTAACATGGCTGTGAGTTTTTGTGTCTATCTTTGTCTTTCCCCTTCTACTTAAAAACAAACCTCTCCTAGAGGTAAAAAAAATCAAAGTACAAATAGCACATGTTATAGGTCAGAGAGGACTCTAGAGATGTGCACATTTAAATATTGATATTACATGATGTAACATGGCTTGAATTATTTTCAATTATTGTTCAACAAGTGCTTACCAGTCACACAGAAATTTTGGTGTCATCTCTCTATTCATAGTAATAAAGAAGACAGAAAAAACCTCCAATCATAATATATCCTCATTTTTTTTTAAGAAATAATCATATACTATGAGAACTATTCTCTTTGCTTTTATCCCTTATCAAACACAATTACATAATTACACTGTACATCAAAGACATAAAAATTACACCAGTTTCATGTGGTAGGATCTTATATCCATCTCTTCCCAGTGCAAGACAAAAAAATATGTGGTCTTTGTTTTCATTATAGATATCCAAGTAACCAAATAGAGTTATTATGATGATGCTGAGGGAAGTAATAGGTTTTCAGAACCCATTCTTCCTTTTTTGTCCTCCATACTGCTGTCAGAATAAATCAACATGATTTTAAAATTCAAAAAGCAGCATAAAAATTGAAAATTACCATCTTTTATTAGTTCAATTATTCGTCTATTTATCATAAAGAATGAAACAGTCTTTGAACAAGTGTTTTTCTCTTTGATTAAAAAGGTTCCATTCCAGTCTATGGAATGAAAGTGGGTTTCTTAACAACCCATTACAGCACACCAATGCCTTAGAAACAAGGCAGCATTGGTTTGTGATCTCCAGAGTATGACATATTTAGTTGTGCAGCAAAAGACTGCATTCCTAGTAGTCTTTGTTGTGATTGTTGCCTCAATACAAATGTTTCAAGCTCTTTGAGGTTAAGTTTGGACAGATCACACAGTGAATCAGGTCAGGCAGTCATGTAAACAGGTTTTGTGATGATTTTGTGAGAAGCTGTGAAATAAAATGCAGCATCCACTAGAATGGGTGCAGTAGTATGCATTTGAGTGATACAAGACCCAAAAGTACACGATAGGGAGATTTTCAGAACCTGAAATTTTATATAAAGGTGCACAGCAGATGTTGAGGGAGTCAAAGAAGCACTAGAATGACCCACAAACATAAGCAAGGAAGAACATTTCATTATTATCTGCCTTTCTGCCTTCACTGGTGAAATTATTTCAGACAGTGCTTCGTTTTTCTCATAAAAGCCTTTATCCTGAGCTTACAGCACCCTTTACAAAAAGTGAGAAATACAGTCAAATCTGACTGAAATGCAATAATGTCTCTGCACAACCAAGCCAAAGAAAGTAATCAGCTGTAAAGAAACCAAATCCAAGAACTATCTCTTTCCTCCACAGATACAAGCTCTAAGTATATTTTTATCATTCACAATGTGCGAGTAATTCTGCATGTCCTGCAGACCGGGAAATATTAGGAAGCAATTTGCTCATATTGGAAGTGAATACAAATCATTCTGCTCAAGTAAAATGACTTTGTAGAGGTGGGGTGGGAGAGGATTTGTCTTCATCTAGGAAAAGAAACGAGATGTGGAGCCTTAATTGTGTGCTTCTTTGCCTCAGACTGCTCGAGTTTGCTGTTCAGAAGGGGTGGCACTGCATCCCACACTGCCTCTCCCGCAAGCTGTTCATGCAAGGACCGTCCATCTGCTGGGTTTAAACAGACCCCCAGTTGCTTCTGTGTTTATTCACAGATGTAGGTAGGAGGTTTGACTGCGGATTTCTAAAACTTGAATCCAAGATTATGAGACACATTTGCAAACATGCTTGCATATAGCAGAGCCTTATCTGTTTGCTGGGAAATGCCCTATTGTTTGACTTGCAAATCAGTTCCATTTAAATTGAAACATGGTAGTGATACTTGTGTGTATAAAATTAAATTTGCACAATATCACTTCTATTTAGTCAAGAACTGTAAAATATACAATGACAGAAAACATTAAAGACAACATCCATGAAATTATTATACATGAAATAGAAATTATTTGACAAGAGAAAGATTTGCATGGGGAGTCTCTTTACAAGAGAATTGGTTCTCAGACTATGGAAAGTGTAGCACTTGAAAATAACATTATAATTTCAATTGATTCCCAAGGGTCCTCTACAAGTAAATCAGTTGCTATATTTTTAATAATGGATTGAATTGGCCTCTTTATAAAAAATTACAGATTACAGCAAAAATTTGATTGCAACTGAAAGAGCTTTCTAATTCTTTCAGTCTTTCCTCAGGAATGTCTCTTTCTCCTCTAAGCAAGTTCTTGGTACTGGAAAGCAAGTGTGGAATACGACAGAAACGGTACAGAACAAAATGCGCCAACACATGACTGTCTTGTTTTGACAAGAAGAATCTTTGTAGGAAGATGTTACTATGATATTTAATAAAATACTAAGTGGGACTTTCTTCCTACTCTACCAGCTGCAACAGAGCATTAGATTACAATCCACAAATAAGGTTTGGGTTCAATTGCGAGAGGAATTTTATGGGACAAGACCAATGCTTTTATTGTCTCTGGGTTTTATGGTTCATTATGGGACACCTTCTATGTACACAATTTGGTTTGGAAAGATAATACTTGATCAGTGAATCACAAGTGACGTATGGATACATGGATGATTTCACTTTCATTCTAAACATATGTTTCTGTATGTGCCTAAAAGAAAAAATCCTTGCAGAATGAGAGCAGATTCTCAGTTCTCCATGTAGTTTTTCAACACATCCAGAGTGATTCAGCTGCTGAGGTGCAGAACAAGTCCAACGTGCCCACCATCCCTAGAGCACAGTTATGAGCCCAGATGCTGTTCTGCAAGATAGAAACACAACTGAGAAAGAATTCTGTCAACTACCTAGGCAAACTTGATCACATTTTTCAGTCTATTTTATTGGTTACAGTATAAATGTTAGCTTTTGTTATGAGTTTTGTAGGATTCCAGGTAATGCTGATTCTACTTCACATCGTAAATTTTTTACTGATCTCAATTTTTTGATGTGACTGAAGCTAAACCAGGATTTAGGTACTAACCCTGCTGGGTACTGAGTGTGCTTGAGGAGTGAGTAATTTCAGGCTTTACCAATATAGTAGGATCTGGCCCATATGTGGGTGGAAGGAATAGTAGAATAAAAGCAAGATTTCTTTATAGTTAAATGATGCTGTCCATTGATAGGTAACTCTGGGAAAATCTTGGAAGTTGGCAACAGAGATTTCATAGAATTAGAGAGTGATTTGGTTTGGAAAGGACTTTTAAAAGTCATACAGTCCAAACCCCTTGCAATGAGCATGGACACCAACTAGATCAGGTTGCTCAGAGCCCTGTCCAACCTGACCTTGAGTGTTTCCAGGGATGGGGCACACACCACCTCTCTGGAAAACCTGTTCCAGTGTCTCACCATCTCTTCATAAAAAAGGTCATCCTTGTATCAAGTCTGAACCTACACTCTAAGTTCAAAACCATTATCCCTTGTCCTGTGATAACAGGCTCTCCTAAAACGTCTGTCCTCATCTTTCTTGTAGGCCACTGTCAGGTACTGCAAGGTTGCAATAAGGTCTCCCTGGAACCTTCTCCTCTCCAACCTGAAGAACCCCAACTCTCTCAGCCTTTCCTTGTAGAGAGGTATCACAGATTTCAGATAATTTTTGAGGCCTTCATCTGGACTCGCTCCATCAGATCCATGTCCTTCCTGTGCTGGGGACCCCGGAGCTGGATGCAGCACTCCAGGTGGGGTCTCACCAGAGCAGAGCAGAACGGGAAGATCACCTCCCTAGACCTGCTGGTCAAGCTGCTTTGGATGCAGCTCAGTTTGCTTTCTGGGCTGTGTGTGCACATTGTTGGCTCATGACCATCTTTTCATCTAACAGCACCCACAAGCCTTTTCCAGCAGGACTGCTCTCCATCCCTTCATCCCCCAGACTGTGTAGATAGCAGGGGTTGCCCTTACGCAGGTACAGCACCTTACACTCGGTCCTGTTGAACTCATGATATTCACAAGTACAAAACACAAGTTTATTGTCCTTACCAAAGAACTAGAAGATGATTTTAAATACATTTGTGACTTAGATTGTTATATGTTATCAATTTAATTTTATTAGTACTTGTCAGAGACCTAAATTTGCTTTTGCAAAAAAAAAAAACTGACACAATCAGAAGAGAGCAGCTACAGAAATAAAAGTTGCATTCTTCGTACAATAAAATCCTTCAGTAAAATCAACATACCTGAGTTAGAGTCAGCAGAATTATGTGTTTATATTCAGTAGCCATACTCCCTTCATAGACCTGTTTACAAGTGTGGAACAGATCTGTACTGGCGAAGGCAAAAAATGAGTATGTTTATAGCATTTTTGACCCTGAACATCTCTTGAGGGGCTGTCTGTGCATGAGCACTGGGCAGTTTCTGTCCCCTGAAAAAGGATCCTCTGAAAAAATTCAGATGACTATTCTCCTAACTTCCATCTAGCTATCACATACTGTAGAATGTTTAGTACTTTTTTAATTAAAAAAAAAATGGTAGAAGGGGGGATAATTTTTAATATTTTAATGATTTAATGTTTTGTTGTTGACCAGCTTGAAGAACTGCAATTCAGAAAAAAACCAGCGTTTTTCAGGAAGCCTTGAATGTGAATTGGATGGCTCTGCATAACAGGAGAAGAAAACACCACACAAAAAAAATCCTATTTAAGATGCAGCTAGGATGTTCACTCTAGAGGAGAACAGCTGTGTAGAACAGTTACTATGCAGTAAATTCCCAGCCTGGCACTCTAACTTTCCAGTGTAGATAACCCCCAAAACCATTCAGGCAGGTCAGGGAAGTGCCTCCTTTTATTGCCATTAACGTGAGTTACAGCTGTTTACAATTGTTGCAGTCTAAATGGAGAAAGCAAACATTAACAACATTAAATGATGATCCCACTATGAAATGTATCTCTGCAAAATTTATATTTGAAGTTCAATGTCTGTCATGTATTCTAAGTTCCTAGTTCAAACATGTTTAGCTTAAAATTAAAAAGCTTATTCCATCTGCCAGCCCTGTATATTCAGTTTTAAATTTGTAAAGTGAGGCTGCTGCTTCTTGGTTCCAACACCATTTATGGTGAAGATTCAACAAAATAAATTCTCCTTACATTTCTATTCATGACCTGTGAATCAGAATACTGCCTCTGTGTGTGGGAATGAATGAAAAAGAAAAAGAATATATCATTGTTAAAGTAAAGAGATATGGCTTTTGTCTCTTGCAAAACGTAATTACATGTCGATAGTAATTTTTTAAGGACAGAGCTTCATAGGTGGTTAGCTTGTGGTGAATTACTGTGATAAATAATATTTTAACTCATCTCTGTCAATATTAGCCTCTGGATCCAGCTCATATATAATTGCTGAAACAAAAGATTGGCTTCTGTTTTATTTGAGTTTTATGAGAGAAGTTTCCTCAAAATTAAAGAATCCAGCAATTCAATTTTGAATTCAGACATTTAATACAGGTGCTAAGTGCTGCAACTTGTGTTACACAAGATATAGGACAATTTATAGGTGGTTTTGTAAATCAGAAAAATTAGACTCTCTTTTTTTTTTTTTGTTTTAAGGAAAAAGCCTTCTCCTCACAATAGGGAAGGAGATAAAATTTTGGATTAAATATCCTCATTTTTTATTGTATGCTGTCTTAAATGCATGAAAAACAGAGGTTATCTTGTCACAAGAAGGGTTTGGAGAAGATGAATGTGGAGTCTGTGGGATAACAGAAAAAGATGCATCAACTTGCTGATATCACCCTGTTGTCTTTTTAATTTTCCTTTTAGTTTCAGAGCATTAGAAAAGACCAGCACCTCTAAGGGTTTCATTTTTCTCCCATCTAATTGACAACAACAAAGGAGTCTGAAGAAGCGACTAGGAAACAGAATGCTGGAAAGAAACAAGACAAGACAAGTCAAAATTGTCAGAAAGAAAGTACCTTTCAGGTAGATCACAGGGTTCAAGATGACATATTTTCAATTTCATGGCCAAAGAGTGAAAGTCAGGCTATAGTGGTGTAATAAGTACAAGTAAGTAAAAGCAGCACTTACAGTGGTGAAATCAGCTTTATATTTTAGCTGAACAATATATGCTGACATAGCCATTACCTTTCTCTTGTACATAGTCAGGAATAAGTGCTGATAACATCAGAGAGAGGCAGACTGTGTGAGCAGATTATGAAAGCAAAGCAGTGGTAAAATGTGCTGCTGACTCATAGTAGGTGTAAAAGACAATGCCCTGTGCTGAGTGACAGGCAGGGAAACTATCACTATCAGGCCAGCTAAATTGCCGGATTAGCTGTGGATTTTTTGTATAAACTTGCACGTCTGGTTGACTAGACTATTTTACACTTGACAGAGGAGTAGAAGGAACAGAAAACTCTTTGACTGCATATAAAAGGGGTAAAAGGAGATAAATGTTCCTTTTTTTTTTTTTTTTAATCTTAGGAATTCCTTTGGGAAGGAGCATTTAAAGAGAACAAGACAGTCAACCACATTTTTGCTGTCATGCCTCGAAAAACAGGACAATCAATGCGAATATTATTTGAGATGTTAAGGAAAAATTCAAAACTCATTGTGTCTTGCTGTACAGGGGTTTTTTGAAGTTACTGGCAGTGATGAATTTGTCAGCTAGGAATCTTGAAAAATGAATTTTATTTGTTTTTTCCAGAGTTGGCTGGAAGTGAATTTGAAACTTTTGAGACTATGTAATGAAACCAAAAATCTAATGATATTAGAGTCCTGCATCCTTAAAAGCAGATAATATATGGGCTGTAGAATGCAACTTGGTTAAATCTTGCAATCTCTGTTAGAATTTGAGTATCAAACATTTTTCAGGGCTGTGATCTACAGACCAGAAACTCTTTTCTGACATAATTTTCTGTGTAACTTACGATAAACGATATTTGATAAAGACGTAAATTGCTTACAGACATTTTGGGGACTATAATGCATATAATTGTCATAAATAAGGATGATACAATTCAATATGAATTATTAAATCACAAATGCTAGTCATTGAAAATATAAGGGTTGCATTGTTTGCAACTAAGAATAGTTTGAAACTAGGACTTTGGTGACTGAAGAGGTTTCTTCTTTCTTGACCTACAGTTTGTTAATTGTTGTCTGAAACAGACTATTATCATCTAATAGACATGCAGAATTTGGGAATGGAAGGGGAGGGGGTATGGACTTTGACATTTTCTAACATCTTTACTGGAAGTTTGTTAGGAAGCTCTGCTGATAATATTGCTGAGGTAGTTTCCTACACTGCCCAAAAAATTATTACATTTTTATGAGGTTGCATCTAGGAAGAGATAGTATGAGAGGTATTCACATTTCTGTACCAGCTTTTGAATCTTTTATTCCTTTGATGTTTTTGTAGGAATTGAGTTACTTCACAGAGTTATTAGGGACAGATAATAGGTTCTTCATTTTCATGTTTGTTTTGTTACTATTAAGCAGATCTGCAATGGCTTCAGGCAAGAGTTTTGTTGCTGAAATTATTGCTACTTTAAGTTAATAATTAATATTTATTTATTTTTTATTTATAAGTGATTACTTATCTAGGAATATGTATGATTTATACTTAAACATTGTCATTTGTTATGTATTTCTCTTGTGTGGTAAAGCATATCAAAAAATCAATAGAAGTGCTTAGATATAAAGTTAATATAATTGGTAAATTTTTCTATAAATTACATATTTTAAAATTACTTAAATTCAAAATGTTAAAGAAGAATAAAAAAAAAGAGAAAGGTGTAAAGTTTTTTGGTTTCTTTTTTTTGTAACTGAGTTAAAACTACATAATTGTCAGTAAAGGAAACAGTTGATTTATTGGTTCTTTCATTTTAAATTTTTTAGTAAAGATTGTTGTCCAATGTCTTCGCTTACTAAAATCTCTCCTTCTAACAATCGAACTAGAGAAATTTTAAAGATAATGATAAGAAATCAGAATTTGTCCTTTTAATTGTGATGGTTTCTTAAATTATAGAGGTTAAATACAGACTAGGAACTCCAAATAAAAAGGAGGAGGAGTTACATTTGAACTTCTCAGCCTGCTGACACCTCATTCTCTTACACTTCACTCTCCTTACTCTTACAACAAAGACCCTGAAACAAATACTGGAGCACAAGGCCCACTGAAGATCAGTTGTTGTTAAATATTATTAAAATAACCCCAGGAAATAAAACCTCTGGTTTTAATTTCTTGTCTTGAATATTATCATAGATAATTTCATGTAAGTGGAGAGTAGAAAAACTTTAAAGATGTATGATTTTAGTGCTCTGGGCTTTGATACTTAAAACATGGGTTACTTTGGAAAATAGAGTATTTTCTTTTTCTCCGTTGATATATGCTGACTAAGAGATGCACAGCCTAGAGCAGGAATACACTTAGTGATATCCAGGTTACTCAGGATCGTGATGATACAGAAAAGGTCATTTGCACAGGTTTCTTTTCTGTCTTCCAGTGTTCACAGGGTTTGGGGGGTTTTTGAGATTTAGAAATTAAAAACATGTAACATCATAGTTTATTTCACACGCCTTGCTGACAGACAAACTCTAAAATTCAGAGAACATCTTACCACTGTTGAGTGAAAAAAAGCTGTAAGCAAACACGTCACCACTTTTTCTCATGTTATTCTTCCTGCCACTGTTACTCTATCATTACTAGCAAATGCTTTGTGAAGGTGGTAGAAATCTGGACTCAAAAAAGAGATAAACATAAGAATGAAAATATTAAGAAGTGAGGTCCAAAAGTGGATTTGAAAGTCCTCCTCAAAAGGAAACTCAGGATCACAATCAACTTCATTGAAATACTGGACTAAAGATAATTGGTTTTATAGCTTGCAAGCATATCAAGATACAAACATAACTGTTACAAAAGTACTTCCTTCAAATTCTGTTTCCCAAAAGAGACCTCACCACATCCTGCTCTCCACAGTAGCTGAGGTGATGGAGGCAGGAGAGACCACCAAGGGCCCCTGCAAGGACATCTGCCCTGTGCTCACTGATTCAGCGCTTGATGGGACGAAGGGGTTCACAGCAGCAGATTAGGGGCATAATGTGTACGGCAAAATCAGGAAAATCAGGCCTGGAAATGCTTTAGAGGTGCAGATAGGCACTGACCATCACAGTCAACTCCGTGGAACTGCACTCACAGAGTAGTGACCAGAGACACAGTAGTTTCATTCTTTTGTTTTGTTTCTGGTCAGCATCTTAGACTGAAAACTTGGCAATCCTTTTTCCTGTGTATAATGACAAGTGAAAAAGAAATGCAATGTGCTGGGTCATTTCTAATCATTGAACGAGGCAGCTCTGACTCATTTTGCTCTCACCCCTAATGGGCAAAAGCCCATCATGGATTGGCACAGCTATAACCTTTCAATCATGACAGTCATGCCTTTAACCCACTTTTACTGCACTCACTGCCTTGATATTGAAATGCAACAAGAATATAATGCATTATTTAAAAACGTCAGTATAAATTAGACACACTCTCTAATTACATAGATCAGACTATGGCTATTAGAGTGTCTAGAGTGACTCTTTGTCTCTCAGAACTTTTCTTATTACTCACTTCATATTCAGGGACTGGTTATGTTTACAGTTTCAAGTAGTAACTCCTAGGATAAAATATAACTTTATATGTGTTTAAATGTGTCTGGTCATGTTCAGCATTGCTAGGTAAAGATAGATTTCATTTTCATAGCATCTTTTGCTGCTTTGTAAACTTAGGATCAAAACATAATCTTAAATAAGTAAATATTGAGCAACTGGATTTTTTATTTATTTAGTAGATATATATGTAAACTTCATATTTCAAATGTTTAGTAAAGAAGTATGATTTTCACAGAACTATGTATATATTCATTTATACATAATTTACCTCTCTAAGAAACTTTTTGTATCTATACCTGTGCTGTATGTAGATGTCATATATATGTGTATATGTCACATATAGATGCATAAATAAGTGCTTGTGTAAAAATATATAATTTTTCATATATATTTATATATTTATACATAAATATATAAATATATAAATACATATTTATATAATGGCTATATTTCCCCATTCTGAAAAGGAAACTTTAAGACTCAGATACTTTAATAGAGTGGAATTCCAACCACATATTCATCATCAGAATTAAGACTTTTTAGATTTGAATATACAATATTTTTCAACCTTGAGAATTAAAATGGTCTGTTTATAATTTGGTTTTAAGCCATGAAAGTCTGTTAAAACATTTGATAATGTGTAATGGCACTTTGCTCTCTAAGATCATTCCATCCATGAAGTACTTGAAAGGACTATATTGGGTGACCTCAGCTCATACAACCATTATGGTTGTAGTGTTTTAGCCTGGAATATAAGATTTCATTTAACAGTGTTATTTAGGCTCTATTGCTGGGGAATAAAAATAATTTGAAATTTAACAGGGATTGAATTTGCTTCAGATGCCATTTTGTGTTTGTATGGTATAAATTAAATTGTACTTTATTTACAAATAAATATTTATGTTCAAAGTAGTATTGTCTTGTTACAAGACATATTTGTTTGGCTCAGGCCAAATAAACTTTTACAAGTAACTCAGGTGACCTGATCTAAATATTCACAAAGTTGGACAGTGTTGTATTGGCACAGATTTTTGTTATGTGATTTGTAGAATGATGATGCGTGATGAAACATCACTTTATCTTCATAATTTTCCTCTGCAGTCCATCTTTTTTACAGAATTTTTTTTTCCATCCTTGTGAAAAACCTCATTATCCTGGCTTTCTGTGAGTCTGTCATCTAGACACCCTGCCTAGTTTCTCATGTCCAGGTTGTGTTCAACTCTTGCAGATGTTTTCTGCATAATTAATCGAAGAGGTGATACCATCCCTTTCCTCACTGAAAACTTTCTGAAAAAGGTCTACTTACCTTGTATTTAAATAACTGAAAGATCTTTTCTATTTATTCCCCTGGATACCTAAATATTTTTTAACTTTTTATATATTTTTCATATATTTGTAGCCTCGTAGATTTTTAATATATATTTATGTAGCTTCTAGTATTTTTCTTGCCCTCTCTCACAGTTTAGCAAGACTTTACTAATACATTCTTGAAGTTCTGTTTAGTCTTATTCTTAAGAAGAGAATTCCTGACAAGGGCATCTTATTTTCTACCAGAACTTAAGAGACATAACAGGAAAATAGGGCAAAGAAGCCCTTGGACCAGCTGCAAGCGGCTGACCCAGGGGTGGGTTACTGGGATAACTGATTTCCTATTGGGTGCACCAGCTAGATAGACTAATTAATTAACCTTGTAAAAATCATAGAAATCCTATGTCACGCATATGCAATACCATATTTTGGGCACCTGAAAACTTTCATTAAGAATTGCTTTTTTATCTTACCACTTTAACTCTGTTGCAAGTCTTTTCCTTTTGTTATTACACAACACCCTTACCACACATTTTTTACTGATTTTCCTAGAATACGCTTGTGTAGAGATTTTTGCTGATCTATTACCCTAAATACATGACCCCTCTTCTCAGCCTCCTAAAGTTCCCGCTTCTTTACTACATCAGAAATTACTTGTCTTTGCTTTCAAGATTTATACAATCTTTCTTCACCTTGAACATTACTACTTCTAGCTTGAGATCCTGAGAGGCTGACTCCTGTGTCTGTGCTACCCACAGTAACGTCTTCTGTCTCTCTTTTCTTTGATTTTCAAACCAAGTCTTTCTGCTTTCTCCCACAGTGCCCTTCATGCTTTAAAAGAGCTCGCGCTGGTACCATGTAACCTTCCTCTCATCCCTGAATTGAATTTACCATGGCTGAGAGGTTTGCAGAAGCTGCTGATGACAGAGATGCTTCAGAGCACTCTGCCCTATTGCTTACCATGTTGAATGCTGTTGTTCAACGCATCTTTGTCTTCCCTTGACAGTATCCTTGACTTTCTTCTCATAAACCAGAAGCAGATACTGTCCTTTTGTTTTGTGTTCAGCACCCAGCAGAGATTCCTAATCTTTAACAGAAATTCTTGGAATTTGTGCTAGGAGAAAAGATAAATTATATAAAAATAGTTTCTTAAGAGTGACAGGAAAATTAACTCCTGGCATATGTACAGCAAACAACAGTTTGCTGAGGCACATTATGAATCACACAGCTACTGAGTTTGCTTGTTCATTCTGAGATGCTTTATCCTTTTCAAATTTGCTCCTAAAGATAATTGGGCATATGCTGGGGTTTGGGCTACAAATAAAAAGTGTCTTTTATGTGCCTGATTTTTCCAGTTCACTGTAAGAGCCTTACAATGATCTATTTGTCAAATTTACATTTCACAAACTTATTTCTTAAAAAAGGAACCTCACAAATTTACTTCCTGTAACAGTTTGTCAGTTTATTCTTCTAAACGTTCAAGATCACCACATGCATTCCTGCAACTACAAAAGCTTATAAAGTATTATCATCTTTATGTAATTTTTGTATTTTATACAAATCAGCCTAAAAACTATACAATTTTCCTTTTAAACTGTATTACTGAGTAAACAAACTAAAGTATTTCTCATACCATTACATTTTTTCCTTATTTGTCTTTTTTTTTTTTTTTTTTTTTTTTTTTGTGTGACTGAAAAAGCTTTTATTTATTTGA
>VZRN01006445.1:554244-619402 GCA_013397935.1 Dasyornis broadbenti
TTTTTTTTTTTTTTTGGGTTGTTGCTGTTTAGAAGAGCCTTTTAATATTGTGAGGTCATGTCTATTGCAGGAATAGTCATAACATATGCTACAAAAAAGTGAAATTTGGTACCTGAACCCTGGCTTTCCTTCCCAGTTCTTTCCCAGAAGCTTCAACACTTCTGAAATTCTAATTCTTCTTTTTTATTACTCATGTTTTCCTGTACCTAGTGTGTGCTCACTTCCTCCTCATTCTGCATACCTGAAAGAGACCCTCATGGGGTCTCCCTTACTCCTGTGCCATTACCAAAAATGTGTTTTACCCAGAGATGAGCTGTACTTGCACTCTCAGGAAGTGAGACTGCATGAACTGCACCTAAACGAGTGCTGCCACATCTCTCGATTGCTCCAGTGATGCTTCAATACGCTGGTATGCAGTTAGTATTTTCAAAATCTGGTGTTCTTGTGAGGTCCAAGAGGTTACAGTGATTTTATAACTTTGACTGTACTGTGGCAGTCTGAAATAGCAAAACAAAACCTGACTGAGATAATAGCAGGGGCAAGGTTTGTAGAGAGAAGCAAAACAACTTTTACCATGGCTGTAGCTGGGAATATAAATGAGCTTTCAAGTATCATCTGAAAGAGAAGTAGCAAATTGCAAGCCGGTAATGAAAGGATGGGTTCCAAAGTACTTTGGCTTTATCAGTGGGTGTAGCACAGACTTTATATTCAAAATGAATCTTTATCCCTTGTTTCTGTCATTAGACCATCTCAGAGACCTACTTGAAACCTTGTGTGGAAACAAGACTGTTAGACAAGAAGCAATGGGCTTTTGCAGCAATTTCTTTCCTCATCTACAATAGTGTTTAGTGACTGCTGTGCTGAACAGGATTCTCGTTCTTCTCATTACCCCTTCTCAGATCTGGTTTGTGTTCTCTCATAGCATCACAGCTAGGGACAGACAAGGAAAGTTAAGATAACATGAAAGAAATGGTAAAGGCAGTTGCCTGACCCAACAATTTCTCAGCCTACAATGGTATGAGTAGTATAGATAACAGAGTCTTTTTGCAGGCAGGGAGAGAGAAATGAGAGGAGGAATGATAAGACTTG
Source organism: Dasyornis broadbenti (assembly GCA_013397935.1). Classification (NCBI taxonomy): domain Eukaryota; kingdom Metazoa; phylum Chordata; class Aves; order Passeriformes; family Dasyornithidae; genus Dasyornis; species Dasyornis broadbenti. The sequence goes on from VZRN01006445.1 coordinate 555,334, forward strand.
AAACAGGAGGGGTTGATCTTCAAGGAAGACAACAGAATGAGCAAAAAGAAGCTGGAAGGAAAAGCAATTTCATTGGAGAGAAGAAGAGGGGAGAAGAAAAAAAATAATAAAGGACATTAAGATGACTCAAACTGAAAGAGAATTTAACTGAAGAACAAAGTTTGTAAAGAAAACAAGCTGAATAAAAGAACAAAAGCAAAGAAGGGTGTTTTCAGACTTTTTTCCCCTAACATTAAAAAAAAAAATCTTTTTTTGTTGGATATTTGTGCCACATATTTCTATTTAATGGCACCAAAATAAATATCACTGGTCTGGACAGGCTTTCAGCAGCTACTGATATTTTAAAACAAATACCTACATTGTAAACCTGATAAGAATATCTATTAATGTTGGAGGCATATATTTAGAGATTTGAGTGTACTTTGTTTGTTTAAAAGTATGTGATATATTAGTAAATGCTTGAGTCTCAAAATATTGACAAAATCCAACTAGAACCCTTTTCCAGTCAAAGCATTTCTCTCTCTACTCAGCCAGTTAGTGGGTAGCTGATATGAGATCCCATAAGGTGCAGTATCAGCAAGGGCTGCTCTGACAGAAACATACATGCATTTGCATGCAAGCAGGGAATCTGATATATGGAAATGAGTGGAATGGATGTACCTTGAATAGGTACCCTGCAAGTACTCTGGATGCACGTCCCAGGTGCTGAACACACAGTATGCAGGCTTTAGAACTAATTACCAATTAGCTGTGCTCATTCATTTCTCAGGGGAGCATGGAAATCAAGAGGTCTTCATAGAGTGTAGCACAGGATGCTTTATATTTGGAACTCCAAACAAACTGATGGTGCCTTTTTTTTTTCTTTCTTTCTGTACAAAATTTCCAGAGTGAACATTCCCTAAGGAAACCTGGGGAAATTCACCTACATAGAAACCTGTACAGGGATGCATGTTTAGTCCTATATGTGGGGATCTGGACTTACAGAGGAAGTTGTAATTGACCAATAGAACTCAGTTTATAGAATTTGTCCTCGTGATGGCATTTACATTCATTTCAGACAGACCCTTTGATCCTGCATTTAACATGGAAACCCTTGATACAAGAAGAAAACTGTGGCTTAGAAACATTCTGACATAACACATCTCTCTTTCTTGCTTCCTGCTTTGTTCCTCTCTTGCTTTCTATAAAACTTTCCCTGTATCCAGCTTAAATCCAGAAAATAGAGAATGTATCAAAATAACTAGATTGTTTTACTGAAGTGGAGCTGTAATTCTCCAGCACACATCTGAGGATTGTCTAAGGGATTTTTTTATGTTTGTTTCAAACATGTTTTGGGATTTGTTTAAAGGCATTTGAACAGAAAGATAGCTTTCCACACCACGCCACTGTGATGTACTTACCCTGTGCAACAATAGACTATCAGCTCATAAGAGCAGCCACGTAAGATTTTGTGACTCAGAAAAGAGCAGCATTTAACATTTTACTTCAGCCTAGTAACAATTCTGTGAGTTTTCTACTCTTAAATTCCTTAGGTAAATTTTTCACTGTGTAAAAACTACAGATTGAGAAGATGTAGCTTAACTTTCACCTTTCTGTTTGACTAAACATACCCAATAATGGCAAGAAATCATGTCAAGGTCATAAACATCTTGACACAAGACGAGTTTGGTGCAAAATGATCTTGAGAAAGCACCTGTAAGTACAGGATTTGCAGATCAAGAGCTCTCCTTGTTTTGTGCAGTTAAATATTTTGCTGTAAATATGGATGCAATTTTTTTCACTTGGAGGGCATTTTCCTTCCTATTGCCATTTGATATGAATTAAGCTGACATTTATTTCCATATAACCTTGTGCACCCTGTTTTTTTATTGAAAACTAGGGTGAAAACTAGGGTGTGGAAAAACATCCATCAGAAAAAATTGCATTTTTCTTCATGTCTCTTATCTGCTTTCTACCCACAAAGTCTGTGAATTCCTGTGCTGTAAAGGAAAGCAGTGTGCTGCCAACAGCTCCATCCTGCAACAATGTCAATCAATAAAGACTCCAGGCTAAAAAAATATCTGAATACCATAGATTTTAGTTTTAGTTTAATTTCTACTCCCTCTCATTAGTTTCCAAGTAACCCATCTTTTCACCTGTTTAATATTTGCTTCTCTGATGCCCTAACAAGACCCTCAGGAAAAATACTTGCGGCTGAAATTGCAGAGTCTCAGTTGTTCTTGCTGTTTTTTCTAAGTTGTCTGACAGAACAGATTGTTGTGGGGAAAAATGCTGATTTAACAGAATTTACATTAATAATATTAATGGAATGAAAATCTACTTCCTTAGGAGACAACTTACCTCTCTGAACTCCCCTTTCCTTATAACCTGACCACCAAGTGCAGGTTTGATGGTCATTTCCAAGTTACATTGACACCAATTTCCCTTCTTTTTAGATCCCATTAGGGAACTAGAGATTTCAGGCCTTCTGAGCATCACACCACCTGACAATTTTATCAGTTACCTACCCAGAGATTTTAAGGCTTCCCTTGTTAATTAGAGAACCTGATGACCAATCCTCTTTATTAGCTGGCTCAAGGTCTTACTGACAAGCCAAGGCAACCAATCAGCCTGAATGCCTGTAATCTCATTTTGGTTCCAAAATTGCCTGCCTTCTATGAACTCCTTTCCCATGGAAAGTACTGCTTCTCATCCGAAGCAGATAAGTTACATGAGAGAAGAAGAAAAGTTGCACTTGTTTTACAATTTCAGGATTTAGAAAATAATTTATAAAATGCAAGTTCTGTGCAGGCTCACTTCAGACTGCATTTTTGCAAAGTGTTCTGTCTGATATTGTATCCCTTCCTTGTTATGCAGACTTGAATCCTAATTATTTAATAGTCCATAGAAACAAAAAATGCCTCTTTGCAACCATATGATGAAAATTATTTCTCTCTGTTAGGCTTTTGGTGAGGTTCAATTTGGTTTACATATCAGCTCTTCACTGAAGTTTCAGAAGATGATATCATTTAATGAAATTGTTATGTTTCAAACCCATGGTCTGAAGACCTGCAAATTTAAGAAACATGCTTTTGACAGCTTTTGGCTAAAAGAGAGAAGAACTTTGCTGGGGATCCAAGTGGAGATAAGCCCAAGGGGCAAGACTTTCTGCCAATACTTCCTGGCAACTGAAGGCAAAAAAAGTCAATGGAAGGGCCAGTCTTTGAGTGTACTTTGGTTAATGTGGTGGTGTTGCAGATTTTGTTAAAACTCAGTCTAAGCTGGGGTGTAAATGCTTCAGTATCAGACTGTGAATTCTCTTGGACAGCTGAGTAAAGACGCATGGATAAGGTAAAAGGAAAGGCTCAGTACAACAAAAGAGGTCTCTTCATGGTTCATTCAGGAGCAAAGGCTTCTTCAGAATGTTGCATGCCAATAATTTCTCCACTAACACCACATATGTGTTTTGGACAGGGCTAAGCAGCAATGAACTGTCACAAATAAAGTTATAAGACTGTGAGTTGCAACATGTCAAGCTTCAGCAGCAAAGGGTGAGAGTGTCCCCAAGGTGATGATCTCATCTAGATTCCTGTTGATCAGATGTACTCTGAATTCTGATTTTAATTCCATAATTTTCATGCAATTCAGATGATCAGACCTTCTTGTGCTTATTTTGGTGTCCCCTGAGGCTGAGAGTGAGATATCCAATATCTTTTAGTCCAGGCGATGGACAGCAAAGAACACAGAAATAACAGCTGAGATGCAATGCTAGTGACACACACCACTCAGCCAAACCCATTGGCTGGCTAGGTTAGCATGCAACCTCTAGTTTGGGGGAAAAGAAAGCATGACACCACAAAACACTTGTGATTTAAATACTTACACCATAGCTGGCTTTCGAACACTGCTTCACACCTGCTTCAATGCAAATGAAACTAAATCACTTCCCCCACCCTTCTCCCCCCTCCGTGGACTGAAGCTGTCTGAGCACAGATGCAACAATTCATAGGCCACTTCTGTGGGTTCATGGTCTTAGAAATACCTCATGCCCCTTCTTGCTGTTTGTTGGGAGATCTGTCTAGCCAAATGTAACCTGAGATAAATCAGAGGATACTGAAATCGTAGAAACACAGGAGATTAGGTACAAAACACTGTTGAGCAGACATCTATATGTTTCAGAGATGGAAAATTTAAAAATATGCCTGGTTAAAGGAAATGATAGATCACAACTTGGCAGTTGAGCCTGGACATTTTCTAAGCTAAAGCTGTTTGAGGAAGACAACTTTGTGGAATGGTTTTTGTTCTTTGAAGGCTCAAGTTTAAAAGTTAGTTAGGTTTTATCAACAAAATGAGACCATGATATCTAGAAATAGTCCTGTGACTTTAAAGATCACTTTTGCAAGCACAGCACTGATCTTCTATAAGCTTTTTAGCACATATTTCTACTTGCAAGGGCCAGTTAGAATCTCAAGTCTATTTTTCCCTGTTAAAATTAACATTTATTGATACAACCCTATATTTCTAAATTTGTTGCTGAAACATCAAAGTATTTCTAATGAGATTTTAAATAACTGCGTCTCATGATACAAACTTTAATGTATATATCAAATTGCCTAAGCATGAAAACAATGTGCTAAGCAGAAACAAGCAATTTCTTCCTCTTCAGTTCCTAAAAGATTGTAATGCAGTGTTACAATGTAATGCAGATGCCCAAAAGTACTTCCAAGGCTTTTACAGTAAGGTGCCTTTACTGTGCAGGAAGAAGTCAACTCCTTTGTACTTTAGATAAATTGAGGAATGTACACTTTTCTGTATTAAAACAGTCCCAGTCTTTGCAAGTACTTACAGGACGATATTACTGTTGCAGTTTCAAGAGTATTTAAGGATATACTCCTTACTACAGGGATCTGAAAGGAGAAAAACCCTTATACACAAAATTAAGTCTGTAATTTCAGGGACTGTCATTACAAACAACAAAGGTATTGGTTTACTTAAGAGATAGTCTAATTGCAAAATTTCAGAAATAAATAAGCTTTTTACATTTAAAATTGTACTGACCTGGGTAAATCCTGAATTTCTCATAGTTAATACTCTTCCATTAACTATGAAACTAGTTTAACCACAGTAGAATGCTGCTGTCTTTGAATTTTGATCACTCTTAACTTTGACACAGTTTTGCAAACTTGGATTTGGTGATACAAAAATCATCTTTTTCTCAAATGTGTTTGCTCTTCTCTAATGTAATTTAGGATTTGATTTTCATCCTGAAGCTGCATGACTTCAGTGGAAGAATAATCAATTTTCTATTTTATCCTTTTAGATTGTCGTAAGTTTGGGCAATTTCAAAGTTATCTTCTTTTACTAAACTTTTAAACTTTTTGCTTTGTAATTTTTCATCTTCAATCAGGCACTGCAGACTGAGGCAATGAATTTTTAATTACATTCCAGTAATTTGAATTACTCCTCTTTGTTTTTCAGGTCTCCTCTCTTCAGAATGAAAAGACAACAATTGCATTTGTTGTTCCTTAAATTTTGTCTTTCATTTTACTAGTACCTATTACGTCTTTTATTTCTATTAGTTTATTAAAAGGATTTAATGTATTTTTCACTTCAATTTTCCACTGCTGCATAGTGTTTATTTATAAAGGATCCCTTTTTATTCTCTCTCAAAATGGTAACTACGAGATCAACATCTTTCCCAGAAAAAGCCAACAACTTGAGTTTTACTAATGAGCAGGCTTTATGTTTAGAAAGACACACTGTTCAGTAGTTTGAGATTATTTTTCTTCTTGAATTCTCTGTAGACTTTTTATTAGGCTGATTTCTTAAAGTTAGTTCAAAGAAACGATTATTCTTTTAAAAAGTGTACATGTAACCTGAGTTTTGAGAAAAGTGGTGAGAAAAGATTTAATGGAGTTACACTAGGGATGTGCAGAAGTATGAGGAGGAAAATAATGACAAGATTAAGAGTTAGGTAGCAGCCAGAGAAGGGAAGGTAACTCTTTTTTCTTTCCAAATTTTAGCTAGATCTTAACTGAAATCTGGAAATCACCAGTGGTGTGTAAACTAGTAAGGAAAGGAGAGAGAGAGTTGATGAGAGTGGACAAATCTCTCCTTCTGTATTGTCCTATATGAGGAGTTCAACCCAGGGCAAAAAGCACAACATGAATTAAATCAGCATTTATCGATGTGATTGTCCCCAGACAAATTCCCAGGGCTACTGTGCTTGCAATAGCAGCTAATTCATTCTACCTGAACAAGTGCTTTTTCTCACTAGAATGGATGCCCTCTTTGAATGCAGGCATGTCAAAATAGCTCCCCTTTTCTACATGATAAACTCTGTTGCACATCTATCCTGCTGTTTGCAGACATCCTTAGGGCATTTGAACTGTATAGTGATGAAACAAATCTAGGCAGTTGGCAAATCACTCACAGACAATTTCAGTGAAGGTAATGAACGTGTGGATGAATGCCTTTTCCTAGCTGTACCAAAACATCCAAAGTATGACATTTCTCAGTGGACAATATTTCTATAAATTATTCATATGATGCAAACTCTTACAGGATTGTGAACACTTTACAAGGAAAGCACTAATGCCCATCAGTGGCTTCCATTTCATAAAATTTTGTTCCTCAACTCCTCTATAAAGGCATTATTAGGTTTTTCTCTCTTCCTCAATAGAAAACATCAGTATTTTTGGAAAGAGCTCTGAAAACTAAATCTAAGACTTACCTAATTGATACATTGCATTGTGGCATCCAAATATGAAGATCTCATGTATTCGTTTGTTCCATAGAAAAAAATCCTCACACTTTCTATGAGAACCACACACACAAGTTTTGTGAAAAAAAACTGTATAGTAAAACCAATTATACACGGAGAAACAGTTTTGACATAAAATATTGATCAGTCCTATTTGTCCATCATTCATGCTGAATGTTAATGGGATATATCTAGAAAAAGTTCTGTATCTGAATTTGGTATCTTTACTAATAAGATTATGTAGCTCTAAACCTTAATGATCCATAATACTCAAGCTTCAGCTAGTTTCCCCATGGAAATGAGTTTTGACCTCCAAGGATCAGCAGGGACTCTGAGTGTTAGATAATGACGAAGTACTCTTGATGTATATTCTATTGGATGTGTTGCAATGACTTACCAAAGTAATTTCTTTGAATTCAAATATTTTCTCATACTTGAATGTAGCCATCAGTAATAAAAGAATTCTAAATACAATGCTAATATAAAACCATTCTGGAAGGAAATTTTGCTTCTTCTGCATGGAAAGCAAAAAATACTTACCTGATCTCCAGTTACAATTCAGACAAATTGTACATATATTTTGTGATTATTGCATTTCTATAGGAAACAATCAAGTTAGGAAATAGTGGAATGAGATTGCTGGTTCAATTTTTTTTGTTTTTTTGTTTTTGTTTTTTTGGTTTTTTTTGGTTTTTTTTTTTTTTTTGTACAACCATCTTTTGTGTATACATTGTAGTTCTTTATCATGTAATCCCTTAGTAAACTTTCACAGGAGTTGTGCTTCATTCAAGAAGAATGGAGACTGTGATATGAAATGAATCATAGACTTGTAATAGCTAAGGTCATCAGACAGAGGACTGTTGCTTTCTTTGTTAGAAATCCGGGACATATAATCTACAAAGCAGGAAATTTTGTGGTTATAGTAGTATTTTGGGATCTGGATGCAAACTCCAGCATTTTCTCAAGTACTTGATAGGAGTTTTTTGCCTGCAACTTAGCCTCTGAAATGCATGAAATTCATTGATAGGGTCTTATAAAAAATAAATTGATTTATCTTTGCAGAATATTCCTTTAAATCAATATACAATGGCGAACCCTAGGTGTAAGTGAACAGTTTTGTATTTAGTGCAGAAGCTTGAAGGATGAGCTGCAAATAATACATGGTAATGCATCTTCACTGAGGATAGAAACAATTTTTAACACTGTAATTGCTCATTCAGTGCCACTATTTTCTGCGTACACTGAATGAAGAAGGAGTTCTGTGGAAAGAGCAATATGCAGTCAGAAACTTGAAATCTCTGTTAGTAAACACAGGGGGAATTAAAGTTGACCAGATCATCTGACTGAAGTTGACTCACATCCACCCACCATGCTTTACAGGGAAAGCAAACATATGCTTCTTTGAACTCATGGATATATAAATATCTTTACTGTTCTCTTATATAAGTGGTTCCACAATCTGCTAAGGAGCGTCTTAAAATTCTTAACCCCTTTAGCAGATTTAATGAATGAAACAACAAAGAATCTCTTCATGGATGACCAAAGTTTGTATTCAGAATTCTGAATTGTCTTAGTGTCCTTTCAAATGGTATTATATCTTCAATCTGCCTACCACAAAGTCACCTTACACGAGTTTCATTCATTTCAGAATCACACTTGGTTTTGCTTTTTTTGCAAACATACAGTATTGACAAGTATGACAGGATTTCCTCTTGTGCCTCTTCCAACAGATGGATTCTGCTTTTAACAGAAATTCTTAATTACGAAATGCATTTATTTGCAAATTTTGTTATCTGGATTCTTTCCTTCTCTATTACTTTTCTTGAAGGGTTTTCTTTCCGCCTTCTATGACACCTTTATTCTCTTTCATATTATGTTAGTCCTATAGTACTTCCTACTCCTTTGTGTATAGGTCACTTCTGAAAGACCAAAAAATAGGTTATTTCATACTGAGAAGTTTTAAAGAAAAACTTCATCTTGTCCATATGAACCAATAATTTCTAATATGGACCTGTTCAAAACATTTTAGTGAAATCCAAATACATCATATTTATCCCAATTCCTGAGCTAGATAAAAAAAAATCCAATACTTTTGTAATAAAAAAAAAAAAAGAAGGAAATTATTGGATGTATTGGACTGTCTATCTCCTGTAAATTATGATTTTATCTTATCCTTTACGTAAGAAATACTAATACTGAAAAAACCCCAAGCAAATGAAAATGCAACAGCAAAAAACCCATAAAAATAGCATTTTCACTATTTTAAACCCTACTAAGAATCTTACTTGAATCCTAATACAATTTATTTGTCACTTTTCCCTGCTAGTTTAATGCATGTGTATGTGTGTTTAATGTGCTGGTATGTTCCATCACAGTCCTTTCTGTTCACATCTGATTGTCCTTCATAAAATTATAATCTATTCGTTGCCTGTTTATACTGCATACATCTCCTTGAAAGTAACCTTGACAAAAAGAAAACAACAGAAAAAAAAGGACATGGTTCTGGTGAGTTCTATGTCTGGCTGCTTTGCTGACTCTAATGTTGGCTTGATTTCATCAGCTGGAATGTTTTGGTAGCAGTTGTCTAAGGGTCAATTTGCTGTAGGGCTGTCCTGTCCTTTTAGATGGCATTTAATTTGCAGTCGTATAAAAATGTTCTGCCTCTTACATGGTGTTCTACAAATGCCTTATGACATCCATCCTCAACGTCTTTTATGGCAAAGCAAAGCCTGGCTCCCCTATGTCTTTACTTGTTAGACTGTAAAATATATGCAGTGCATTCTATCCTCTATGTGTGTTTTGCATGTTTATAAATACAGATCAGTTCATTTCATATTTCTCCGCAAGTCAGAATTTAAATCTCTTTCCCATCCTCTATATTCTGATAAACATACTTGCAGTTGCACTCATGGCACATTTCCTCACCCTCTTTTCACTTATTCCAACAATTCAGAGTACTTGCTTTTTTGTTTAAGCATATATATATAAGATATAAACATTATACTACCTGCCTCATTTAATCACTCTCTATTTTCTTTATAAATCACATACTAGCTGTGGTGGCAATGCCTTACTGTGAAAATTATGCATGGATAGGCCCATGGCCTGTAGAGGCCAGGATATAAAAATATGTTTTCGTATACAAAATTCTGCAAACCAGAATGTCACTTTCTTTTCTTTTTGTAACAAACCACTATTTAGAAGGTCACATTTGTATCTTTGTTGTAATTTCCAGAAATAAAACTGCCCAGCCTTTTACCAGCTACTTTAAAGTAGGTGTGTAAGTTATAAAATAATTTTATAGAGAGGATTTATTTTCTTCTTCAAAGAAAAAAAATGGTAGAGGAGAAATCTCACTTCTACTATTCAAAGTTTTATTCATTTACTTCCAGACAACTAGAAATCATGCCCTTTGTCTCTTTATCAAGCCTCAAAGTGTACAGAACACCTGTAGATGTTTTGCAATTAAATACTAAATCAAGAGGTCAGCTTTGATTCTCTCTTTAGTAATAACTAACTTAATGGTATTGGGAAAAGCTGGATCACTCAGTATCTATTAAAGGTTCAAATTACTGCAGTAGCTTAGGATACTACAAACCTACAAAATTTTGTTGCCATCTCTCTTCAAGAGCTCATTTGCAGTAAAATAGACATGAAGCATGCAGATGTTTAGCATTTCCAGTGCAAAGTCCAGCAATTTAGGATAGATTTTTCCCAGCAGTGAGTTGAGCTAGACAGCTGGGTATTGCTGTTGAAAAATATTTGCAAACTTCATTCCTCAAATATGCACACATGGAATCACATAATGACAGCTGGATGTCTGCAATTGCATGCAGGTACTGTGCTTTTAGCTTATGCCATATCTAAAGCAACAGTACCTTGATTTTGATCTCTTTTACTGAGAGTTAAGTAATTATAAGAAGGGCTCAAGGGGGGCTCACATTATTACCATAGATCAGCCGATGAGCAGTAATTTACTGAGCCACTACAGCTTGATTGGCGTGGGCATGAAAGGTCTGCTTCCCTATCTGAAAACCAGAGATAACATTCCCTCTGTTCTCATGAAGACACTGTGAGGATTAAAGTTTGCACACTGCTTCAAAATGTAAACTGCTACATAGAATGGATCCAGCACTAAAATGATGTCACCCTTTGGAAAAGATAAATGAACTTATTCAGTCTGCTGAAGAAATCAAAGCAGTCATGCACAACGAGAATATTTCCCCTCCAAGACATGAAAGTGTGGTGTGGAACTCTAAATACTAGAAAGCTGATAAAAGGGTCAAATCTCTACAGCGTGAGAAAATAAGTGAGAGACACATTACAAAAATGTCTTTTGTCTAAATAGGTGTGTGTGTCTTTAATGTGCTGGTGTGTGTATATGTATGCAGTTGTATAAAATTTCTTATGAATTTTTTGTTGAAAAATTATCTGACAGACAGTTTGATATTGCTGTGGAAGTGAACTTAATTCCACAGTCATTCTTTGAACAGCAGGATTTATTTGTCATTTATCAAAGTTTAATATATGCAGTCTGCCTCACAAAGGGCAATAGTGAGGAAAAAGGGAACAGTGAAGCAGACCACAGTTTATGCTTTTGAAATTGTCCCAGCCTTACTCTGCCTGCTCTGTTTTAAAAAAAGACTGATCAAAGGACTGAAAGTGCAACATCCTTTGAGAGTTGCCAGGCAAGTGCTACGTGATGACTGGCTTTTGTGCAGCTCAAGCTGCAGTCTGTTCTGTGCGCTATCTGGACTCTCATTACTGCTCATCTGTCAAACCTGCTGCTGTGAAAAGAGCTGGGGTGGAGGTCAACTTGTAAAGTAGCAGCAGTAGAAGCAGACGTGCTCTGTTAGTGAGTTAGTTGTCAGTTTTCTTTAATGTAGTTAATCCCCCCTCCAGGATTAAATTGGTGCTGAATGTCGTTTCCTTCCTTTGCGCCTGTCCACAGGAGGTGCTAAAAGAAGCCTTTTATTCCCAATGACTCCAGGAACCTGAAAACCTGTGACTGAGGGATGATAAATGGATATTATTTGTCATTTTTGGGAAATTCAGAAGAGTCAGGTTGCACAGCAACTTTTTTTTCAAGATTCAAGCAAAAACAAAGATCCAGTAAAGATGTATCTGGCACTTGTCACAGTTTGCCAAGGTAGTTTCATATGCTGGCATTAAAATCATACTGTCACATTACAGCAAGAAAGGACTCAGTATATCAACTAGTCAGTGCCCATGTACAAAGTTAAAACATTTTCCAGAGAGCTTGTCCCACTATTGGCTGCTCAAAAGTCTGCCCTGTCCAAGTGGAAGACAGCTAGGAGTAAACCTGCTTCAAGATAGTGAATGTTACCCAAATTTTGTCATTAAAGCCCTATTCTTGCCCTCTTGCTGAGATCCATAGGGTAAATAAATATCTGTCGAAGCCTCCTGCAAATTCTTAGCCAAAGACTGAAATATCAACAGTAGTCTGGGTCTTGACTTTTGCATAAAATTTTTTTATATGTTTGGAGGTTTTTGTTTTGGATTTGTTTTGATTTTTTTTTTTTAATGCAGATAATTGAAGCTTAAATATCCATGGGAGATTCTTTTCTAAGGGATCTAGATAGTCAGACTGATAATTCCTTTTAAAAGTTTTGCATGTATTATGGTTTGTGGGGAAATGTATATTACCTATTGACAACTGGGTATTCCTGCCAAAAATATTTTAATCACTTGAAAGCTGGAAAACCCTTTAAATTTCTGGAGAAACTCTGAGTAAGTTTGATTCTCAAATGCTCCCTCAGGACATCACCAGTTGAGCTGATAGTTCCCTGTTAGTATTATCTGCTATAGTGAGCTTGTTGCCAGGTTTCTCAAATATTTTTTACTTGATTTTTTTGTCACAGATGCAATACTGACTCAGTGATACAAAATTACTTACAAACTATATTTTGATGATACTAAATTGTTCAAGAAAATGTTATGCAAGTAAGGGGTCTTACTTTATCAGTACCTTAATTCCTCATGGAGGTAGCATCCCTGTTCTCTGAGGAATACTGTCTCTGGTCCCTGGCAGATTCACCTATGCCTGAAGCCACCTGTGTCAGGCTGGAACTAGTTGGGAACTGAGGCTCAACCACTATTAGGGCTCAGAATTGGTAGTTGAGGTGAAATACCCTTTTCAAAAAAATCTATTGTAAAAAGCAGATTCCATCACACTAAGGCATTTCACAAAGTTATCCTAATGTCAACTAAAGCCTGCCTGAAAAGATTTCTTGGACCCAGGATAGATTTTTGTGAGCAAAAGTCCACAGACAAATTGCTCTGGAGAAAGTTGTTACTAAGTGCTTTCACTTAGGACATAAAAAATGAAACATTAAGCCCTTTGTCCCCCAGGCACGGATTAAAAACTAAAATTTCATGCATGTTACAAGTATCAGCTCCTCTGAAATTGGCTGTCTCTCCCAAAACTCTTGAAAGCCTGTTTTGTTCACATCAAGAACTGTAAACAAATGCCAGAATTCTGACATTTATCGTAAGATGGAAACCTTGTTTTCCATCCAGCCATATACAATACTTCAGGGAAAAGAGACAGCAAGCATTCATCTTTAATTTTGTATATAAATTGAGAATGAGATACATTAAAGAACTATTTTACTAGATACTTCTGTGGGCTTTGGAGTGGTCAAGAGATACAGTTAATGTTGTCTGGAACTGCGGTAATAAAATCACTTTATGATTTATTTTATATAAACAAAGATTTCTGCTATCACAGCTAGCTCTTTCTAAGGAACAGAAGTCTATAACACACTCTGGCAAATTATTGAGCTAGAATAAAACAATGTGGCTCCTTCAGAATCAATGGAGTCGAGCTGCTTTGTACCAAGTCAGCAGCTGCTGTTTGTGCCTGATGAGTCTCAGTGGTTTAGTTTGGATATTTGGTCCATCACTAAGCTGAGGTGTGATGGGCTATTACAGACTTTGTCCTGTCAGCAGATGATGATGACAGCAAAGTCAGACTGAGCAAATAGCCTTGCATTTTGGGAATTCGGGGATAGCTCCATGAACTCCCCAGGGTAGCCTGAACAGTAGAGTCCTTCTACAGGTGAACTTGGGTGTTCATGAAATAAAAACATAACACAAATCAATTCAAACCTATCTGATCTTTTCCTCATCCCAGTGAAAGCATTGGGTGCTTTTTTATTTCAATATTTTGTCCTGCAGATTCCTCTTGCTGAAAGAATAATGAGGACTCGTGGGTGTGGTATTTTGAAGTCTAGCACTATCCCTGTCTGTACATCACAGTTATAGTTACAGTCAGACATCTGCCTCAGTAAATATCTCAAGGCCTGATGGCTAAAAATGAGACTTTTGCTGTTGTATAAGGTGTTTATTTAACTGAATAACAACAGAAGTCTTTGTGAAGGCAGTCCGTACAAGATGCCTCTATCTGTGCAAAAACCAATTAATGAATACTAGAAAAAATTAAAGATATTTCTATCCAAAGCAGTAAATGACAGTTGGTGTTGCAGAACGGCTCCAAGAGCAAGGCCTCAGATCTTTGGAGGCATTGTGCGAGCAAAGCAAAGTGTAGGCCTCACATGTACGTGATTTAAGCTGAAGGGTAGAGAGGAATTCTTTGTTTAAAGGAAGAGGGCATGTGAACTGTTCAGCCTGCACAGGTGGGTTAGCTTAGCTTCAAGGACAGAGGGAAAGCAGCTAAGGCTGAAGAAAAACATACCAGCCAGATAAGATACCCCGGGATGGGAAACAAGAGAACATCTGCATGTGGGATGTGAGAGACGTGACAGAGCTTGGTCTGCAGTCAGGCTGTTACCGTTTGCGTGATAGAAACAATGTACTCCAATTGGAGGAGTCTAAGGGCGCGTGGACACTGCTAGTTAACCAATAAGAAATGTAGGGTAATTGACACTATGATATATAAGTGGTGTGTAACATGAATAAAGTGGAAGCTTGCTTATCACTCATATTGAGTTGGCGTGTCTTGCTTCCCCTCGCCNAATGAGACTTTTGCTGTTGTATAAGGTGTTTATTTAACTGAATAACAACAGAAGTCTTTGTGAAGGCAGTCCGTACAAGATGCCCCTATCTGTGCAAAAACCAATTAATGAATACTAGAAAAAGTTAAAGATATTTCTCTCCAAAGCAGTAATTGACAGTTGGCATCATTTTTCTGAGTGAGAGTTCCACTGATGTTCCTTTGCATTTTCCATTATAATAAAGTCATAGTAGGAGGAATGTTAATTAAAGACCATAAATTATACTCTAGTGAGAGTTAAAAATCTACTTAAATTCCTATAGTCCTAATTTTAGAAATATTGAATAAATCTGCATTGCCTCCAAGTATTAGCTTTAAGTGTTTTCATTTATTAATCTTCAGTAGAGTTTTAATTTCTTCAGGATTTTATAGGGAGATAGAGTGTCATTAAAGGGCAGATCTGATAAAAATTTAATAAAATGTGAAACCAAAAATAGCTTTCTTTTTTGTTTTATTGAAAATAAACACATATCAAAAGTGATGTGGTAATATTCAAAGCCTAGAATATATAAGAGGCAACTGAACTTCACCAGTTTACTATCTACATGTTCCTTTTCTAGCTATATGAATCTCTCATATATCTACAAAAATAAAGCTGCAGCTATGAATGCAGTGAACTATCTTGCCATGAAATTGCAATACTGCCATGGGTATGCAAAGCCTTGGGAATCTGATGGGAGTTGTTTCCTGATATCAGTTGTTGCACTTTTATTCTGAAGTTTGGTATGACAGTGTTGAAGGATTCAAAGAGGTGTTTTTCACCATAAGCAACCTCTCCACGTGCTAAAATATCAAGTGACAGTCAATTATTCTTACACAGGAAATATGTTATTTTGGTCTTCCGTAAAGGATAGCTGCAGAAGAAAGGATGACACAGTTAGTTTTTGACAAAATATTATGCAAAATGGTTTCAAATGGCTAGACTTTTGGAACAGACTGTAACTCTGTCTGGTGCCTTAAACATCTGTGTGCTGAACCCTTCTTTGAGCCTCTGATCAACAACACATGCTCTTCTGCATATTTTGATTCACACATAGGAAAATCATAACTAAATCTACAGGCTGTTCATATTTTGATTTTTGTTGATGTTATTAACAAAGCTGCCTGTTTATGGACAAATTTCATTGTGTTTCTTGTGTCTGCTGAATTGGTACCACAGTAAGGTAACAATGATCTATATCAAATATGAATGAGCCATCAGAGTGTTGAAATATCAGAGTACAGTGATGAGCACAAAATACAGAAATTAATTGAATTGAATGTTAACACTATTTTAAAACAGATTTCAGGATTTTTTTTGTGGTTTTACTGCAAAGAAAAAGTAGTTACTGTATTTTCAAAAAGACAAGTATAGTATTTTCATTATTTTCTTTGAGTTATTTTGTAAATTTTAAACCTTTCAAAAATGGAACGTTTGTGTCATCATTCCTGCAGTTCTAAATAACTGTTTTAGTTCTACAAAATGAGTGCGCTTCCTAAGAAGAAACGAAAGCAGTTTTAAGAAACTTTAGTTTCACAAAACTAAGACTGGAATATTCCATCTCTACCAATAATAGATCATCGTGAAACTCATAGGAACTAGAGAAAAAGTTAGGGTTTTTTTGTTGTTGTTGCCACCGCTGTTGCTGATACATTGTTGAGGATCTCCTCACATTATCAAAGCTTTTCTCTGGGTGTTGTGTGTTACTTCTGTAGAAACGTGGGCAGAAAAACATGAATCTCCCTGACTTTAGGTCATCATTTGCCAAATGGAGTTAGACTTTGCCAGGAATTGTTGCTTGGTGCTTGGAATTATTGCTGCGTGAATAAATCTGGGGTATTCATAGGCTGACTGACTAATGGGGAATACGCACCGTCAAATAAAGGATATTTGATGACAGCTGCACATAGAGTTGCATGAATAATGATATTTTTTTTGGTTCTGAGGCCATCCAAACCCATTTGTTTGAAAAATGTTGAAGCGAAACAGTAAAAGAAAAATTAAAAAGGTCATTTTCCTGACCAAAATTGTTTCCAGTAGGGAACACAGACTTGTGACTTGTTTGGACCCCATTCTTCTTCTGCCTTTTTATTTTTCAGAACAGTGATTTGCTGATAGATAAAAAACATAGTTCTGCCTAACAGTGTTCAATACCCATACAGCTAGAAAATTCTTCATTTACTCAGAACATTAACTAACCACACACAGTAATAATAGATACTGCTACACACAGCTCTTTTAAAGTTAGTGAAGAATTCAGATTTTAGAGCCAGGTTACTGAGGGTTTTTTTGCTAACTCAAATGTTTCTATCTAATAGGTTCTTCAGCAGCAGTCCCTAGATTCCTCTCTAATGAAATGTGCATTCAACTAGATATTCGATACACAGAGGCTGGTTTTGCTTGCCCAGTAGATCTGTTTAGCCACATGAAAAAGCATGCATTAAAGCCCTTCTTATTCTGACAATAAATTGACTGAAAATAATTCACACATCTATCTCCCACTGACTCCTTTGGGGCAGCTATGAAGTCTACAGAGGATACCTACGATGACCAACTTCTTGGACAATGCAGCTTGCATGTCCTCAAGAGGCTCTGAGGAGGTTCTGTTTTATGTAGACTTCTCTGTTTGATATCTTGATGACCTGTTCTTGACATGTTGACTTTATGAATCTTTCCTTATTCATACATTCATTCTGTTCAGCTTAATTTCAGTTTTCCCATCCCCAGTTATAATATCTTGCAGTCTAGATCCAAACCACTTAAATTTCTGTCTCCAGCTCTCAACCTCTCATTTTCAGTTAGGAAACTGAATTTCTCTCTCTTCCTCTAAAATACTGAGCTCCTTCCTCTTTTTAAATTTTTACTGTAAGACATATTCTTTTTGTGGTTTATGACACATTCTGGCTGGAATATTGTTATATTTTATTTCAATTATGTTTTATCAAATTTAATGGCACTGCAGAAATGTAATTTGCAAGGGGGTGCTAATATTGATACCCTTTTCAGCTTTCAGTAAAAATGTACTCAAAGTCAATTAAAGTCCATTTTTTTCTTTTTTTTAAGGCTTGTAATATTTAGAAAACATAGATGTCAAAATACTAATGACATCTGTGTTCATATTCTTAACTGTAATGTCTTGATTATTTAACTTTCAGAACGTGAAGTTGAAAATGTAAATAAACATAAAATAATTGTCTTGAGATGGTTTTTAGATATTTTTAGCGTTCAGTCAGCATTTTAAAAGCACGCAAAAGGTCAAGGATGAGAACTTTTGTCATAAAAGGATCTACTTAACATTTAAATTTTGTTCTTTAAAAATATTTTTTTAAACTATCGTATTAATAATATAATCTAAAATAAAGCCCTGTTTTGGTACCACAAAACACATTTTATAAAATGAATGTTTTCTTGATAACTATATTAAAGACAGTAGCAAATTTCCCTAACATGCATTAAGAGGATTTTTACGGTCTGAAGTTCACTGAGATGCTGCTGTGGAAGCAGTGGCACGTGATGACTCGATGTGCACAAATAGCTCCATCATATGAGACAGATGTCCTCTCCTTCATGGCTAATCTGATGTCAGTGCAGCACTTAAGGTGAACTCCATCTGTTTTCAAAATTGATGGTTACTCTTATTTACAAGTAGCCAGCTAAATATCTGCAAGATATTTACACCACAATGTACTTTGTACTCCTAATGCAGCCTGGCCTCTCTAAACCAATCGTTGTGTCACTTTCAAGACCTAGAATTACTTCAGCTGCGACAAGATAGCTCCAGATATGCATCATCCTGGACAGTGAGAAAAACAGCAAGTAATGCTGCTACCAGTGCTGTGAAAGCAAATTGACCAGGGCTCAGTTCTATTAGTGATGGAAACAGTCAGTCTTTTGCCTGCAGAGGGTGAACTATGGTTGTCCCCAGGGCCCACTAATGAGCAACAAATGAACAACCAAATGAATTCTTACGATTTGGGATCTAACAGGATGTTAATGCATGCATACTGTGTATGCGTATTTGACTGAGGTCTAACTCACAAATGTCCCTGGTAGTCCTCTGCAGGACTTAGATGACAGCATACAGGAGTTTGCTCTGAATTCCCTTAGTTCAAGAAGCAGGAAACAGCAATAATTTTAATTATTAATCTTAATTAATCTTAATTAACAGCAATATTCTTAATTGTAAGAATATACTACAAACTCAAATGCAAATCATTTTACAGAAATGTCAGCATAGGTTTCCCTAAATCGTCCCTTACTTTATGCCAACTCCCTCTTCCTCATCTTGGTCAATCTGAGGTCTTATTTTGTTTCCTGCCCTTTGCAATTACTCCTTTGGCCTAAATTATTTTTACAGATTCTATGTGTAACTGCTGCTCTTTCCATAATCACAGCATATTTTGTTTTATCAGAACAACTGACCTTCCATTTAGATTAGGAAATAAGAGATAAGTAAGCTCCACACATCAGGCAGAGCACAGTGTTTGTCGCTCATTCTAACAGAAGGTGTCTTGAGCCAGTCTGCCCTAAACAGGAGGTAGGATAAGATCCCTCTCATTTAAACAGAAAGAAAAGGAACAGAGAACACCATGAACATCTCACATAGATAATGTGAAAAAAAAAAAACAACAACTGTGAAAAATAAGGCTGTCAGGTTGTCCTGCCTTAGAGAAGTGTACAACAGTATAGCATGAAATGTTCAGTGTGCAACCTGTAAGACTGAAATAGCTTCAGATGGGAAACCAGAGGGTGTTGTGGGGTGGCAAGCAGAGACGCACACAGGTTATTTTAAAGAATGCAAAATTATCATGGAGATGTGTATTCAAATGGAGCAATATAGGCATCACTTCCTTATAAGAGAGATCTTGAGGTAAAAAAGGAGTTTCATCTATACCCCTTGATCTCTTATCCTGAGATTAGACCATAACCTGATTTTTGTCACAAAAAAACCTTGCTAAATCATGGGAAGCATGTCCAGGCATAGGTTGCTAAACCAGGAGGGTTTGACTGACAAATTGTTGCTGTGGTTTTTGGGACTAGAATCTAGGAAACTGAAGTCCAGATCTCCATTTGCTAAATTAAAAAAGTATTCTATGAAGTCAGAAGGACTACAGGTCAAAAATGTGTACAAGACTCGGCAATTATTCAAATACAAAGTTTAAATCATACATAATTTTCATCCTAGTCTTCTAGGAATGGTTTCCGTATCAAACTAAATAGACATCTTAGAAGGAGCTTGACACTTATCAACAAGAAATGTTTTGGAGTTAAAAAATACATGACTGAATTGGAATGGTTAAAACCCTAAGCTGATTTGACCTTGAAAGGGAAATGAAAAAGTGTAAAGCAGAACAAAGAAAGGTGTTATGAAGAATTTATGCATTGCTGATGGAATAGGAAATAAAGACAGTTAAGTAGCACCAAAATCTAAGTCCAAAACTGAATTAATATTTTCCTGTATTCCTCTGTGAGAAAACTTTAGTGCACGCTACACAGAAGTCATCACAGCAGACATTGCTCTGAGGCAGATAGCTGCTTTTCTGGATTAGTGAGGGAATTGCCAATCCATGTTACACAAAACTTTAATTTGTCAAATCAGCCTCAACATCATATGGCCAGAGGAATGGGAATGTGATGCTTATGTTTAAGAATGAGGAAAATGGGTTCCAAGTAAACGACAGGCTCATTTCTCTGATTACAGTAATAAAAAAGTCTTTAAAACAGGTTTTAGAGATGATAATAAAGCTATAGAATTAAAAGAATAAAGGCATATGGTGAACCACAAATTTTTTGAAAGTTTTGTATGATCTTTGCTAGATTTTTGCCCTTGTGGAATACTGGGTTTTCCTGTTTTTAGAGAATAATGATGCAGCAAAACTAATCTACTTTGGGGAAGTTTTTGATGTGATACTGCATCAGAATTTACTTATTCTAGAGCAGACAGATAAGGTGGACAAGAAATCGGTTCATGTGGAGAAAAGACACTTGTTTACATTAAAAGAGGAATTACTAGGCTGGAGAGACTCTACTAAAGCGAGTTCCTCAAAAATCAGCCTTGACACTAGACTGATCTAATATTTTCATTTATTATCTTGGCACACACAAAAACATTTTAACACAAAAGTTGTTGGTGACGCAATGTTATTAGACTTTTTCAATGTAAAGGTGAGTTGGAGGAGACACAAAGGAGTTGGATGACTTTGAAAGCTGCAGCAATGGTAATGGGATAAAGTGCAAAGCACAAAGTCAGGCACTTCCAGACTAATGAAAAAAGATTCCCCTATGAATTGGAGGATTATCAGTTGAAAATAACAAAGAAATAAAAACCATAACTGAGTTAATACAGACCAGAGAGAATGTAGACCATTACACAATGTATCTGTGAAAAAATGAACATCCTAATCTTAGGAAATAGAGTTTGAGGCATTTCTGAGAAGTAAGGAAAACCCTACTTAGAATACCATGTGTAAATAAGTTGGTCATGTTTAAGAAAGCACAATTTAAACTGTTTTTAAAAAGGGGACATCTGTAGGTAGGTAGCAAACTTATACGACCAGAAGAATTTAAGTTCACTTTAGTAAATGAAAGGTAAAAAGTAATATTACTCATGTCCAGGAACAGAAAAATTATTACATGTGTATTAGATAGTCAACACTTGATTAAAACCTAAAATTAGAACCATCAAAGGAATGACTTTCTAAAATATTCTTACAATACAAGGAAGTTTACTAGCTTAAAAATACAGCTACATAAGTGGTTGAAAAGACTTCATATCATAAAGATACTTCATACCCTAGAGATATTATAACAGCAGGGGACTGGTTGCAGTGAGCAGGACTTTGGGTTTGTGTTGGTTGTATAGCAAGGAAAGGTTGGGAAATCATCTTACTAAAGTGAAACTGACTTCAATAGAAACTGGCGTTGCTGAAATCATTCACTGACAGACCATTTGTAAAATTATATTAAAGGAATACCCCTCAACAACTTTTGATAACCTTCCAGTATAAAATTAATAGGTCTTGAATACTTAGTCTAGTTCCCTGTGTAGGGGTGTATCAAATTTCTGAGAGCATGATATCATTAGAGTCATAAATGCATAGAATCATTTGGGTTGGAAGGGACCTTTAAAGATCATCTAATTCAACCCCTTTGCCATTGGCAGGGACATTTCTTCACTAGATCAAGTCCCTTCATTTCTATAAAGTCATTCCAATAAGAGAAGGATCACAAGAGATCGATGACATTTTCTGAGGTGCAGAAAACATGACCAAACTGAAAAATTTAATCTATTTGTTTCAGAAAACAGAATACTGACAAGAATCTAAGAAGTCTTCTTGAGATACATAAAGAAGGGGGGAAACATCTGTTCTTTCTTCATGTTGGATAGCTTATGACAGTATCATTTAAGTATTTCTTACTGAAGTTTAGAATGCAATTTCTAATGGCAAAAGTAGTTGAATACTGGAATAAATTAACCTAGAGTATTGCAGAATCTCCTTTATTGGTATATCTTTAAGAAGAGGGGCAAAACCAACATCTGTCAGAAACATCACAGCTATAAAAACTCCTGGGTTTAGATAAGAAAATGTAAGGAAGCATGAACCTGAGCTTTTATGACTATTCAGAACTGATATTACTTTCTTTATCTCCACTTTCAGACTTTGAGATGTATATTTTAAAACACTTTTTCATGTTAGTATTCCGAAGAGAAGATATTCCCAAATAAGATTAAAAGAGATTTTCTGAAAACTGATAATTTTCCATTGTGAAACACTTTTTGTCTTGTATTATGTTAAAGAACCAAACTACAAATTATATAAATGTAATCTTATTAAACCATCTTATTTTATATAAGATTGTTTTGTACAGCTGGATGATAGAATTTAACATGGAAAATATCAAATTTGTAGAATGATCACAAAAAGACAGGGACAGCAGGCTGTCCTTGTTCATTGAAATTGTCCATCTTGTGTAATCTCAGTATCTCCTATCCTTCTTTCTGCTCACAAAATTATTGTTAAAAATTTTCACTTATAACCTAAATGTTGAAAATGTGTATGAAAGGTACAAACACTGAAGAAGTAATTACATGAGTTTCAAGTTATTTAGAGGGACAGAAATTATTATTAGAATAATAGTAGTTGCATGTATTCCCTTTCAAGTGTCTCAGAATAAACACTGAATGCATTAATTATTTTGTCTCCAGAGATAAAGTAATTTTTGTCTTGCTTAACAAGAATTAAAAATATTTTCTTAATGCTCAGTGTAATCCTACTTTGTACTACAATTATCCAAGCTTTTTTTTAAAAAGAAATAAACATTAATGAATTAGAGACAGCAATTATCAATGCACATGACACTTGTTAGATATTCAGGCATGGTTTATTTTGTCTCTAAAAGTGTACCCAGAAAAACAAATCCATCAATAAGTCAATCAATGCCCATTCTCAATTGTCCCTGAACTTCACCGGAAGAATAAAATGCAATAATGGAAGTTACAGTATGTGTCTGACCCTTCCAGCCTAGACTAAATCATTGTTTCTTGTTATTTTCTATGATGCTTCATACCTGAAATATATAACTTGACATCTTTGGTTCATTATTCTTTATTGTTCTAGTCCTCTGACTTCAGACAGTAACATCCATTCACATATCTCTAAGAGGCTAATTTGTCCATGTGTGCTTTTGGCAAACTACTCCTAAACAGATGAACAGATTTTCGGATGTGAGCTGTTAATTGACACTATATAACTTGGGATATCACTTACTGTGTAAAAAATCTGAAATGGCTTGTCTATTTGATGTGTTAAGATCGAATTGTATCAAAAGCGCTTATAGCTAATTAAAGTAAAGTAGTACTTTTCCATTACAGAGATTACTTCTCTAATTTTTTTTTTTTTTTTAAGTTCAGTGCATTGAAATGAATAGAAAGACTCCCGTTGTTGGGAGGAAGATTGTTCACAGCCTTGTCAATTGATATAATCTTTTTATTTCTCTTTCATCTTTTGAAGCGTCAGTCCATGCAGACCATTTAGCTGGAGTATTTCACTTTTCAACATTTAATCTTTCTATTTTTTCATCCTCCTTTGAGTTTTTCTTTCACTTCTTGAATTCAAAGCTTCATTCAACTTTAAAAGCAGCCTTGGACTGCACCATACATAGTGTTTAACTTCCAGTTCAGTTTTCTAAATCTATTTGTTTTATTAGGCTCCCAGTACTAAGTCTCCTATCTATTTCCATACCCTTTTTTTCCTGTATTTTCTTTTTTTTTTTTTTTACCAAGGTTCTCTAACACTCCAAATTAGACTGCAAAATCCCTCGTGTCAAAACTCTATTTAATCTTTCTTTTTTTTTGAAATGCATTGTGCTTATGTGATGCTTGGTGCTGTGTGGGGATTTGGAGAGTGATCCATTAGTGTTACAGAGTAACAAACTCTAAATTGGATGGTTATTTTCTGTGAATGAAATTCATGTCAAGGGGTGAGCATCTCCAGAAAAATCCATGAGCAACATGAGACTCTCTGAAGCCCTCACAAAGCAGTTGATGGGATGGGTAAGCACTTACACAGCTGCTTTTCTTTGGCATAAATCTCCTTTTTACTTATGCAAAATTCTACAAATTATGTTTTTACTTTACTCTCAACATAGATATATTGATGTAAACAATTACAACTACATCTATTTCAGTGCCAGTGTAAAAGATATATACGCATCCCAAAATTCCATAATATGTAGCAAGGAGAATTCATTTAACCTTAGTTTACCTGTAAGATATTTCAATGCAAATTCTGACTAAAGCATATATTAACTCTGTAGCACTCTGAGTCACAGCTTACTAAAGAATTTCCTGTCTAAATGGTTCTAAATTCAATAGTTCAAATTCATCAGTCAATAAATTACAAGGTCATAATGCTGTTATCATATTTTATCTGTATATCTTTTTTTGCTTTCAGCCTCATTTCAATAAATTATTACATTTACAGACTACCTTCAAGATATCTCTTTGAATTAAACCTTACCATGTGGCAGATGATGCATATTGGAGACCCCTCTGGAGATTTCCAATCAATCGTGGAGCTAATGCAGAATGTGGGTTTTTTGCATAATGAGTAGTGTGGCACGCTGCCCTCATATGCACAAGTGTTCTGTAATTTGCACAGACTATCACCAGGATGCTCTGTGCAATTCAGGACATGGTTTTTAACTTCAGTAATTCTAAATCATTCACACATGGAAGATAGGGCCAATACTGTCAACTTTTTTTTTCTCTGGAATGGTGATCTGAGTAGTGAATTAATCACAGAATCAAGGCATTTGGCCTTGATGAACTTCATGAGGTTCACACAGTCTCACATATCAAGTCTGTCAAGGTCCCTCTGGATAGATCCCTTCCCTGTGCTGCAAACAACACCGCGCAGCTTGGTGTCATAGACAAACTGGCTGAGGGCGAGCTCAATCCCACTGTCCGTTTCAATGACAAATATGTTAAACAACGTCGTTCCCAGTACTGATCCCTGAGGAATGCCACTTGTCACTGGCTTCTACTTGGTCATCAAGCTGTTGACTGCAACACTTTGAGTGCAATCATCCAGCCAGTTCCTTATCCACCTAGTTGTCCATGCATCAAATCCATGTCTCTCCAGATTAGAAGCAAGAATATCATGTGGGACATAAGCAAACGTCTTGTGAAACTCCAGGTAGATAATGTTGGTCACTCATCCCTGATCCATCACTTCTGTAATCACATGAGAAAAGGCCACAAATTTGTCAGGCATAATTCACCCTTAGTGCAGCCATGTTGGCTGTCATCAGTCATCTCCTTAATTTCCCATGTGCCTTAGCATAGTTTCCAGGAAGTTCTTATTCTTGTTGTTAGACACCAAGGTTAGACTGACTGGCCTGTAGTTCCCCAAATATTCCTTTTTAACTTAGACTTCCATGACTTCTCAAACATGATGCATAATGGCTTAGCCACTTCCTCTGCCAGTTCCCTCTGGATCTGTGGATGAATCCAATTAAGTCTCATGGACTTGTACACCTTCATGTTCCTTAGATGGCCTTGAACTTGGTCATCTCCCTCTGCTATGGGTCCAGAATCAAACAAGTAGAGTTCAGTCCTGCTAAGTCAAGATGACATTTGTGCTAATGTTGGTGCAGAATTTTCAATCAGCTCAGGGCAAGCCTGTATGTGTCCATAAAATCTTATTTACTATATTGCACCAATGTAATATTACCTGGAGGGTGAAAAGTTCATTGGCAATCAGCCATTTCAGCCAGAAAAAATAATTATTTTTTTATTTACTAAACAAAAAGCTATACATTGGAAGCCCTGGGACTTGAAGTTTGCTGAATGGGAGGGAGTGCTACTAACCCTTCCTGTGGAAGGCAAATTTCTGGTTTTCTCTGTGAGCATTAGCACCTACAGCAAAGTTCATTTCGTAGATATTTAAAGGCTGGCAAGTGTTGTTTTCAATGTGCAAGGGTTTTCACACTATCTTTAGGCTTATTAAAAACAAGACTTCATTGTTAACCCAGAACTGAAAGCATGTCTTGAGCTGACTCTGGCTCTGACTGTGGCTTACTTACATGAGAAATTACTGCACAGGAAGCAGATTCCTCTGTAGCAGGGTGGAGCGTGTGGGATGTAATTTGGGAAATCTAAATTACATTCCTGCTTTACATGATTCCCCCAAAAAAAGCTATCAGTCTTCACTAAATACAAAGTCTTGAGACTGAAGTGGAACAGCTGAATACTGTTTTATGAACAGTCTTCTAGCTCCATCTGTGCGCATCTTCAGCAGAGCAGACCTGCTGGAGTGGGGGATGCCAACCTGTACTGAAGCTGAGGAGCCAATTCAGCACAAGACTAAGTCCAGACTTCCAGAGCCACAGTCAGAACAGAACCCCACAAGGTTATGGCTGCCCAGTGTGGGAGTCAGAGCTGGTTGGTGCCTTGCTGGGGTTGTGTGAGGGTTGCTGAGCTCTAGGGCTGTCTGCCCATGACTCTACAGTCATGCCCTTCTCGCATGACAGGCGTGTCTTCTCACACTGCCTTCCATGGCAGGAACTTCATTACACATTCAAATACAATTAACAAGAGATGGGAAATGTGGATACTGAGTATATCCTGATAATTGCTTTATCTTCAGAAACTGCATGAGGACAAAGAAAAAGAGAAATGAGAAACATTTGAATGATGTTCACATGCTTGCATCTTGTCTGACGGTGTGTCACTAAACCACAGAGACACAGAATGGGCCAGGTTGGAAGGGACCATAGTGGCCATCAGGTCCAACCTACCTGCTCAAGCCAGGTCACCCCAGAACACATGGTATAGGATTGTGTACAGACAGCTCTTGAACATTGCCAGTGAGGGAGACTCTACAACCTCATTTATTTTCTCCAAATACTTCC
Organism: Dasyornis broadbenti; assembly: GCA_013397935.1. Taxonomy (NCBI): domain Eukaryota; kingdom Metazoa; phylum Chordata; class Aves; order Passeriformes; family Dasyornithidae; genus Dasyornis; species Dasyornis broadbenti. Next base: position 582,505 of record VZRN01006445.1, read on the forward strand.
TTCTTTAAATTGCATTGATAAAGTAATACTTCAGTAGTTCCAAAAGTTCAGAGGTTATGAATTTGGAATAGAGCAATAATACTAATTATACAAACAAATTTTACAAAAACTTTTTTATTAATGTACCTGTAACACATACCATTTATAGTACTTAGATGGACTGCCTCAACACTAACTTAATAATATGTTGCAGTACTGAGAAAAGGTTGCTGTATTTACTGTTCTATTTCTTAGATGTATGTATGGTAAAGGTGTAAGGAAGCAATTTGAAACTGATGAATAGAATTTTTTTTCAGATGCTTACTGAATATGTGAGACTTTGAACAGTAGTGGTGGTCTGATCCAGTATCAATTTCAATGGCTGGTTTTTTTACTACTACACATTTGTCTTCCAGGAACTACATCAGCTTGGTGGTAATTGAACACTGTTTTATCATTCTTTTAAAACACATATAAATTTTTAATAAAAAGTTATTTTCCATTTTACAAAATCTGGTTATTACATGCAAAATTATTGCCAAAGGCCAACATTTGATTATGATGTGCTGCTAGCAGCATCTCTGGTGTGGTACTGGAAGCTAGTAATATTTTTTATTATTTAGTTTCCTGTGGGTTTTTGGAATCAACTTTATCTCTCAAAAAGTAGTTTAAGTGTTGCTAATATTTGTGAGCTTCTGGCTAAAAAAATACTAGTTTATTTAGTGCTTTGTAAAGAGTTTAATGTTACGTTTAGAAAATGTGGAACATCTGTAGCTTTGAGAATTCATTATTTTATGTTATCATATTTCCTACTTTTCTAAAATCTTACCTACACAAATCAGTATTCTGCAAGTGAAACTCAACTCACCTCAAAACTTTCATTCAGGGATGCAAGTCTTACCAAACAGTGAAATATATATGCTAAAAATGGGCTAGTCATCACAGTTTCAGAGAAAATCTTATTTAAAATAATATTTAAGAAGATAGAATAGCGATAAAGGCAACACCAAAGTATTAAAAAAAAAATCAATGACATTTTAATTTTAAATGGTGGTGTTTATTTTCCTTGATCTAATACTTTTGGCTATGTGATTAACAGTGTAGTATCTTTTAAAAGGAGTAGAAATTGTAGAAATTTCCTTTCAAATAGTATTTCTGTTCAAATGGATTTGTGCTGGCTTTAAGATCTAATCTCTTCCAGAGCTGCAGGGAAAAAGTCAGGACATTTTATATCATTAGAATCTGCACTCTCATCTTCTCAGAGAGACTCAGAACACTCTGCTTCCTGAAGAGATCAAGATTTCAAAATGTTAAAGTCATGAGTTATTATTTTTCAATGCAAAAAACAAAAAGCGCCTATGTATAAAACGTTTGAAAGGTGTGTGTTCTGCATGCATACAAAACAAGCGCAAAGTTATAAAATTTTTATTGACATATTTTTTGGAAGATTTGCATAGCTGGTAGCTTATCCACCTCAAAACTTCTGTTTGTAATCTTTTACTATATGCAGTGCTATCTTGTATTCTGTAGTCATGAATCATAAAAGGCATTGAGATAGAAGTGACAAATTCCTAAGTCACATGGAAACTACAGTCCTCGTTTCTCTTGCTCACCTCGTTTTCACTCTGCTAGTTTATCTGTCTCAGGTTAAACTCTGAACATTTCACAGCTCTGAAAAGCTTCAAACAGCTCCCACTTTTGACTCTCAGAGCAGGATGTTGTGAAAAAACAACATTCCTCTTGAACAAATGGGGAATTTTTTACTTACCACTTAGTTCCAAACTTGAGCTTTCCCAAAATCTAGGATAGGGAGACTTTGTTCGAGAAACACTTCCTTTTTGGCACTAATATAAAAACAGTTGAAGTAGGGATACTTGTCATAGAAAATATTTGAAAGTCACCCATTTTTATCTTTTCTATGTTAATATCTATGTAAATACAAATTACATATGCATGAAGTAGAAATATTAATTTTACTATGGCACTCAGCCATTTCTTTGTATCATGCTTTGCTTTGTAGCACAGCTATTAGACTTGGTGTTAAAGAGTTATGATATTATGTTGCAAGAAACCCTTCAATCACTTATTCAGTCCTCCATTTTTCAGGTCTTGAATTTTATGAAGATATGGGATCCAGAATGACTGATTTCCCAACTTAAAGGTAGAGATCAAATTCTTTTTATGTCAGGAAAACATCTAAAATTATATATTTTTCAGACCTCTTGTTCTGTTTGTGTTGGAAACGGAGGTATTTGCTGTTTGTTCAAACTGTTTTTCCTTTTAACTAGCACAGTGTAATCATTGAAACACCAGGATTTTTATATATATCCCAGCTCATAAATGGTTCCTCACATTTATTTCAGAGCAAGCTATCAAGTTGTCAGAAAAATGACTTGTGTTCATCTTGAGAACCTTAGTACAGATAAGATGATAAAATTTCAGTTAGTATTGCTGCACTGAACTTCATAAATGGCACTTAAGTACATAAACTTGTTCTAAATCTTGTATGCAATAAAAGAGAAATTCAGCCTGAAAAAACCCAGAAACAATTTTTCTCCTGTATAATCTTGTTTTCTTTATGAAAAAGATGTTATCGTATTTGGAAAATCAACATAAAACTGGTGGATTTATGTGGATTTTAGATTACAGATAGCCCTGTAACTTTCTATGCAGAGGTGAATTTCCCTCTGTGGTAAATAAATATCTCCCATGTCAGCTTGATATGTGCCTAGCACAGCAGGGACTTGATTCTGATTAATGACTGCAGTATTATTTGTTTCATTTTGCTTCCGCTGCTAATCAAATAATATACATACATTTTATTGTTCTCTTCTGAATCACAGAAGATGATCCACATCAAAAGAAATATGTTTTATTTTCATAATCATTATGTCAAGTAGAATAGTAAGCATTGTTGGCTAGCAGGTGCTTTCAGACTATTTATTTAATCAAATAATATTTAGCTTAATATCCAAAATGTGTATTTATACTTTATGATCTAGTGAATGAAATTTCAGTTCAGTAACATTCTCTCTTTTCTAGGATATACAGAAATGCTCTCATGTCTGTTTTTTCTAGTATCCTTCCATCTTCATGATATACGGAGCGTGATCCTTTCAATAAGGCTTCCTCAAAGAAAAAGAAATCTATATGTAAACTGGTAAGGCAGTTGTGATACAGTGGTTTCCACATTTCCCTTCTAACACTGGTGCTGTTCTCCCTCTTCACAGTGAGGGTATGATCTTGGCACAGAGCCTCTGGCCGATTCATTAAGTCAGTTGTGAGTCTGTAGCGTTCAGGCTGTGCTGGCATAGCGTGTCCACACTATTTGGATAATTCCAAGCAATGAACGTTCAGGTTTTTTCTCTTCTGGCGCAAGCCTTTCTGTAAAGACAGAAGAGAAGGTAAGACTGATCATGAGCATGTCTGAGGGAGAGGTTTCCAGTCTGCAGGATACAGAGGGGAAAAGAAAAAAAAGATGGCAGTTAGAACCTGAGAACCTTCAGCTCTAACAGAGAGGGGAAGCAAAAAGGAAGAAAGGAACACGTATCAGGCAGCCAGACCCTGGAGACAGTAGAAGACCACAGAGAAATAAGCTCAGTTTGCGATAGCCCAAAATGTCTCTGAACTAGTTCAGACCAAGACTATATGCCAAGGACATTCTTTCAAGGAAGAACTCAATAAACATTTTATTACTAGGTAGACAGTAATTCTAAATTTTGTCTCCTTTAAAGTTTATACTCTAATGAAACCTATCTTTTCCAGTTTAATAGCCAATATTAGAGCTTGTCTAGAGGAGATCGCATAAAGGACAAGTTCTAGGCATATCCAATTCAAAGTTTTGTCCAAGTCAATGCTCCATCTCATTAAACTCACTTTGAATGTTCATACATATTAAGATATCAGAAATTGTCCAGTGCCATTTGTGTACTACACCACTGAAGTTAATGAGAGAAACAGCGTAAATAGTCATAAAGAGAATTTAGCAAAGCCAAGACTGTTTTCCTTTGGAATCCAGGCTAACTCTGATGTAGTTTTGTTGGGTGTCTCTGGGTAGTTTTTCACTCCTATCTACAATTGTGGGCTTACTAACTAGACAAACTGTACAATCCATACAGTTATAAAAAGAGAAAATCAAAGTGGGCTGTGAAGTATAACATAAGAAATTATGTCTTTCCTGGTAGCATTATAATATGTATAAGTAGTTTTGTTGCCTCAAGGTCATTTAGAGATTCTCTGTCCAGAACTATTCAGGATTTAGAGTTTTGTTGCCTTAAGGTCATTTAGAGATTCTCTGTCCGGAACTATTCAGGATTAAATACCTGACTTAATTTGAGAATAAAAGGATGCCAGCCATTAAATAAAATCACTGGACTCAATATAAAGGTGAAACCAATGTAGCTGTATGAGAACTTCATCCCATTCCCTATAGCTGTATCCTCTGTGTGAAAACATCTGTCATCTCCTTCAGTCTGGAGCACATGAACTCATTCACTATCCTATACCTCGCCCAAGGGAATTGAAACTCAAGGACAAACTGAGTCCTGTTGGAATGATCTTAATAAGTTCCTAATGGATAGATGTTATCAAAGCACTTCCATTTTGCCATCCTCAGACAATTTTATGTTTTGTATATGGATAGCAGCCTTTTATTTCTTGGTTTGTTTGTTCCTTTTTTCCAACTTCTATCATTAGCATTTAATCCTATTGGTGTTTCCAAGTACTCTCTTCAGGGTCACAGTACCGGTAATATTGGATATGTAGGAAAAACAAATTTACTTCTCAGAAAGGCTTTCAGGTAGAGATAAGAATTCAATGCAGTTGAAGGAAAGAGGGAGATGTCTGAATTCTGAAGTGTCTTGGATTTGAAACAAGATGCGTACACACACATCCATAAAGATTTGGATGAGTGGAATTCTATCAGGCTGTTTGACCTTGTCTCAAAACAAGAGGCATATAAAGCATCCTTCCCTCACTGAGATGAGACAGGGAAAAGCTCTGGGACTCTACCAGGCAAGGCCCATCTGTCTTGGGTCTGCTAAGGGATACAGAGGTTCCTGTCACTGGGAGAGCTCCAGGAAAGTCTGACACTCTACCAAGAGGCTGCCAGGGTAGCTTTCCCAATATATGATGTTATGGATATCCAGAGTGACTTCCAGTCTCCTTTTTACCCTTAGCACACCATTTCTACTTCCAAGATTTAAATTTTCTGCAGTTTATGTGATAGGTGACTACGTTTCTTCTTGCCTCATCCTTTACATATCTTCCAAAATATTAATAACCTCTAAGTAACGCAACAGCCTTCTGTTTTCAAAAAGTCAATCTAACAAATACTTTATAAAAAACGAATCAGTGGGTCTTACTTTCCCTGTAATTTATTATTTCTCCTAAAGCATATGTACAGTAGTACATCAAAAGGAATGTAAGCACTTAATTACTTAAATTCTGTTGGCGTTCAATGAAATGTAAAAAATCCTCACAATCCCAAAGCACTTCTGACATGGAACTTCAGCTTCAAAACCATATAGCTGTTTTTGAAAATGTTACCTTGTTTCTTTATAATAATTTTATCTATAATAATGATCTTTAGTTTTTTTAAGGAGGTATATTTAAGTCTGACTAAATTAGTAGAATCAAGACATTAAAGTTACAGGGCTTGTCTTTTTGAATCACACATGACAAAACCAGGAAAATGTGCTATTAAAAAATTTAAATAATTCCAAAATATAAATATAAATGTGATCTAAAGATGTCTTTCAGTCATTTATTTAGAAAATTCAAATGTAGACTGTAGCAAATATTGTTCTTTGGGTTAAAAAAAAGATAAAATTAATTATTCCTGGACTATAACTGAAAATATTTCAAATGAAAGGTTTTGCTGTGAGGTTAAGCAAGACTTGAACTAATGCTGGTAAGGCATCAAGCTCAGTATAAGCTCTTTATGCTTAATGTGTTCCTGATGGCAGCACTGGCATATTCTGCCTTGCATGCATTCACACCAGTTTTGAAGATCAAGATGAAAGGCACGAACAGAAATCCCAGCTACCACATTGTTTTTGAGAAATGTAGCTCAGAGTCAAGCTTTTCCATGCATTTCATTAAATCTTTATAAATAGTGTTACTTGGTGCTCCACATTTTCCTTGAAAAAAAAAAGTCTTCTCAATAATTCCACAAAGAAATCTAATTCCCAGTTCAGGAGGAGTAATTCTTGCCCTTCAAAAACTTTTCATATTTTATTATTTTTATCTTAGAACATAGGGCTAATCGTTTTTCACAGAAGGTTAGTGCTCATCCAATTTCATGGGGTTATTGGTTCATATCACAGATGTAAAAAATGCAAGTGTTGGTTATTTCATCTTTTCTAAAAATACAGACTGCTGCAGGACAGAATAATGGCATTGGCTTATCTCTGAAGCACAAATATAACTTGGAGACCACTGGTGCATTTTAGGAAAGTAGTACCAATTCCTCATGTAAAACGCCAATCTCATTACAACATTCTCTCAACTGCAGTCCTCCTAAATAGAGCATTAGTACCAACTGCTAATATTCTTTCCTTTCAACAAACAGAATGTGTATTCAACATTACTGAAGTTTTTTTAGTAGGTCACCTGAGGCCAGCTCTGTCTCTGAGCCCAGAGGAGATAACGTTGAACAAAAGAACAATTCTTAGATTTGGTAGATAGGAACAGGTTGAGGTCAAGCTTATCATGTCCAAAAGACTTTTTTTTTTACATCAGGTACTCAGATGGGAACTGAGGGACAGATTAATCTTTCTTTAATTTAACTGTTTAAAAATGAGATGCTGAGTCTGAATTGCCTTGGTTTCTCCTATTGGAGAAGGGAGGTTTGGGAATTTAAGTCTAGTTTTACAATGGAGTTCATTTTAACATGAGTCCTAGCTATTTTAAAGCTGAATGGAAAACTAATTTGTAGGTCCAGAGCAAATGAACTCCTTTTACAATGTTTAAGTTTCACTGATACTCCAGTGATTATGGCATATAGATATAGAGCCATATACTTAAGGACATCTAGAAACGAGCGCAAAGAATTTGGACCCTGCTGCTGTAATTTAGCCTCAGAAAAGCAACAGAGACTATAAAATAATTCAATAAATCTGTACAAAATACTACTATGACACATGATATGTACAAATTAGTTTATGAGTGACAAGCATAGAGTGCATGTTTCTCTGAGTACACTGGCCTCAACAAAAAAATCTCATTTATATGAATTACAGAGTAGTTCTTCCAAGTCAGACTATAGTGAGACCAGTGCACAATGGCAGACATTACCCAGAGCAACGTTTTCTGCCAGTCCTTGACAGGCTGTAGGGCAGGCTAAAAAACAAGAGCATGAGCAAAAAACGTATATCCCTGGATGCTGCTCCTGCCTAAGCAAGCACAAAGCAGCATTAGCAGGAGGTTAAAAAAATAACTTTTCGATACTATAGTCTGATATTTATCAGAAATTCGAAATTAATTTAAAAGTTTGGCTTATTTACAGAAGTCTACATTTTGTAAAAATAACCCAATTAATCCTGGGCTGTAGATTCACACCCACAGGGCATGTGAATCCATTTCCATGGCATTAGTTGCCGAGGAACTGCTAACATTTCACTCGGATATTATGAGCAAAAGTGTCAATCCTGTCTATCACTTGTAGGAAGTCAGTAGAGATATGTTTTTGTTTAGGAGTGTTTCTTTCCTTAGCAGATGGACTCCTTTTGTCTTTCCTGTTGCACTGCAGCCCTAAAAATTACTGTTAAAAGGTTTTGCTTAACAATAATCCACATGTTCCACTTCTTTCTCAGCTGCTATGCGATACATTACTGGAAGTGCAACCAAACCAAGTTTTTTCTGTAGTTCATATAGCTAAATATTACCTTCCACTCTGAGAATATACAATGACATTAGAAAAGAAATTATTGCAGCATTCTGAACTCTGTAGGATGAAGTCACAGTTCAAAGGAGCAAGGATTTACAGCTCTTTCAAACTGAATGGATAGTGAAAATCTATGGTCCTGTGAGTTATTTTGGTTAGGAGGAAAAGATAATGGTAAAGCCAGGGTTTTTTTGTACAATCCCTTTCCTATTTATATGAGGTACGAGAAACACTGCTTTACATGCATTTGAGGAAAATAAGCACTATAAAATCATCAGCATTAACATCAAAATGTTTTCACGTGACTTAACTCCCAGATTTTTCAAAAGAGGGGTTTTTATAGGGGGTGGCATGGGTGAAGGAAGTTTTTTTCTGTCTTTTTTCCCACTTCTCTGTATCTGTTGCTATAAATTGTCTCTCTGATTTTCTCTCGTGTATATTTATGTGCACTAAAATGATACCCTACCTCTACTAGGGCATCACTTCTAATTCTTAGATTAGCCAGGTACTTCATGAAAGGAACCTCACTTGATTCTGCAAAACTTCAGTCAAGCCACCTTGCAAGTGTAGTTATACTGCATTAATAACATTGCACTGATACGCATGCTAGATATATTCGTATAAATTCTATATACTATATGAAATTTAACTCAGTGATCAGTGTCTGCAAATACTTTGAGCTGTCTTGAAAGGGTAGATTTGTAATTTTCATCTGATGCTCATATAAAGTATGAGTCTTCATCATAGTCTATGTAATCAGGATATCAGCACAACATTGGAGTAATTATTCATTCTAAACACACTGGTAGAATGGCGATCTCATGACTTTCCACAAAACCAGCACTTGGAATAATAAGCTGTTGGCAAAGAATTCCAAATCGGTTGCATAGATAGATAGAAGTGTCAAAAGCATAATAGCATACCATCAAAATAAAAATGTTGTAGGGTCAGTGTTGCTCTATTCATCCATGTCAAAAAGTTAAAAATATGTGAAGTCAGAAGGAAGAGTTTCAATGAATATTATAACAGCAGGTGCAAAATCGTTACTGCCATCTGCAAAATGAATTAGCAATGCTCATTAAAGGTGTTGTCTTGATTTGATTTGATTTGATTTGATTTGATTTGATTTGATTTGATTGATTTGATTTGATTTGATGCAATTGATCTAGTGCTCATCCTCTTAGGCATGTATTCATTTTCATAGTACCCAGCAAGTGAGAGCAGTACAACACAGAGAGCTCTGACAGCCTAATATTAATCATAATTTAATACTTCTATGGAGCAAGTTATATATTCAAAGAACTGTACAAATAGTAACCAACTAATAAAAACTAATGTTATTCCTTCTCTGTCTCATGATATTAATGAAGCATATTACTTATTCTCCATCTACTCTTTCATGTTTTTAGCTCTTTGCACTTGAGCATTTTATAGCAAACTCTAGAGATCAATTTGTACAGCTAAGAAAGATGCATACATGCATAATACATTTTACAAACTCCTCCTTAGATAGTCTCTGCTGCAGAATGCAGACAACAGGTCTTAAAAAGAGGCATCCCACAAAGATTCTGTCTTTGTGTTATTGTGAATTAGTGATTGATAGAACCAAAAGGAGCTCAGGTAAAATTAGAATTAGTCAGAATATTCCTGAGAAAAATTTACTGTCAGAGAATGACGGTGTTCCAGAAGTCCTCAAATGTATAGTCCAGCTTGCCTGGAAGGAAAGCCCTGAGACAGGGCTCAAGGGCATCCAGCCCTTGCAGAGCCTAGCAGATTTATGGGACCAGGGTTAGCAAATTCTCTCTGCACCCAGGGCTGGATCAAGTAAGATGCCTTTCCAGCTTTCTTGGTAAGGACCTGGAAACTTTTGATTCCTTGCAACTTCTGAGCATTTATACTTTTATTTTAGCCTCAAAGTGTTCTCATGAGCCACTGTTCCGACTGCTCACACTTCCAGCAGGCTGGAATCACACACTAATCACAATCGGGCTTCTGAATCCAGGGTAAGGCAGCTACATCTGCTAATGGGGAAGTATGGAGATACAAGAACTGATAGAGTGCACCAGCACTACCCTGTAGTCAGAGACAGCTGCTGTGACGAGTTGAAACTGAGTTGAGTTTCAACCCAGTTACTAACAGCACCAGTGAGGCCTTTTTTGACACCTGGACTTTGCTCTTGACAGGGACAACCAAATTTGTTCATTCCTACATCTCAGAAACCCTGGGGAAAAGGGACTGAACCAGGAACTTTGGAACATGACCTCTTAGATGGAATTTCAGGTCTAAATGAAATATTTTATATAATAAATTTGAAAGAAATATTTTTTTTATTTGGGAGTTTTTTTTAAAGTTTGTCAGGATATTTGAGATTTGGGGGGTTTTCATACTGAAGCACATAATTTATGTTCAAAATTTCAGATTACTGAAAAAGAAGAACTTTAATTTCCAAGAAGATTAAAGTAATATATTGTCAGCTTTATGACAAAGATTTTCCTTGCCTTTTTTCAGACTTTAGCCAATTTTGAAGACGGCAATGGGGAGAAAAGTGGGGTTTTGAAGTGATTGTATAGACCAGATTGGTAAATCATTGCATTGTGGAAACAGTTGTGGAAAATTAATAATGGTTAGTTCACTGACAGTGTTTTGAAGAGAGAAATATGACAGGAATACTAAGTGTAATTACTCCTATGCCTAATATTTTATGTAAGGTTTCCAGTAGTTTGCATATTGGCTTCAGTGTCCTGGACACTTTCCAATTTGCTTAAAAAATTTCATTCAACCTACTGACATTTTTGTCTACAATTTCAACAACTTATTTATAATTTCCTGTTGTGCTCTGCTACTGTGGCCTACTAATTCTTTCATTTTGATTCAAATTTTAAGTCATCCCTAGTGAGTGTCTGAGACCAGAAGAAAGAAAAATGTGATTCTCTTTTGGAATTGCTTACAAACTAAATTCAGACAAGGAGTAATAAAAGTTTTAAGATGTGGGAGGATGGACATTCATGGGAGGATGGACATTCACGGGAGGATGTTTAAAAGGTTACTCAACTAAGAGCAAAGTAGATTTTGTTGAACAGTTTCATAGTTTATTTTGCAAATAAAACAAACAAATAAATGAAAATGTTTGCACATTCATCTCTTAAGCATTCCTACCACTTGTGGGAAGCATGTGGAAGTATGTGGATAATAGAGGTTTTACCTCACAAGCTAGCTCAAGTATAACAATAGACAACTGGAAAATTCATGCAAAATCTTGACCAAAACAGGATTTCAATGTTACTGAAATGGATGGATATGAAAGTCTGGGAGTGATGCATAAATATGAGAAGGTAACAGGGCAAAACCACGCAGGTTTATATGAGAAAAGATGAAAATATATCTATTTGTTTTGTCAAGAATGAAGAGTATTCTATGCCAATTTTCCCATAAAATATAATAACTGTGTATTGAAATGTAGTACATTTTTCAAACTGCTTACTCAAGAACACAGTTTGGATTTAAGAGTATTTAATATTATGGCATAGTAAGAATTGATACTGATGGAACAAGGAGAGTCAACTACATAACTGATGGATGCAACCTATATCCATATAGAGAACAGTAAGAATTTGCTGTGAACAATCATCAATAAAAAATCTGGAGACAAGAAGTCTCTTTTGAGAGAAGAGGAGAAAAATATCTGAAGAGGAGAAGTTAGAAGGGGAAAAAAAAGCTTTATGACTTTTCCTCCTTTTCTAGCAAACTAAGGGTTTGAGCACTGTTATTTTACCATGTGATTCTTTCATAGATACTGCTTTGCCACTTCTGCTCTAATTATGGCAGCAAAAAGTTCTCTCATCTAAAAACACTGGGAAGTATCTTCTGGAAGAGACCATGACTTCCTGCTTAGTAGGAGCAGTACAGGGCACATGGTGTCTATGCCCGAAGGTTTACGTAGGCTATCAGATCATTTGCCAATGCAATTGGAGGAATCAGCTCTGCTTTGAAAAGCTGTTTATGATTTGGAATTGCTCTAGGCTATCCATTGAGTGCCTCTCGAACAAGAATGAAAATGTCCCTCCAAAAATTTGTAGCTCGTGGTGAAGTAACATTATGTTGATGTTTTCTGCACTTCACTCAGTCCAATAGAAATCCAGATTCAATAACACTGAGAACACATTAGAAATCTTTCCCCTTCATACTTAACTTTTACTTAAATAGTGATCTCAACAGGTTCTTATGGAAGACCATTCACTTTATGGCCTATTTTGGAGCAAAGGGATACCCTGTAGGTGACACACAGACAAATATCTAAACATACTCCACTTATGTCTTTTACTGTAACATAGTATGTAGAACCTACATTAGGCACTTCTGAGTATTCTACCTAGATTGTCTTCAAAACTGTGTCTAAATTATACCTCTGCTATTATGAACAAATCTGCCTACATTGTGAAAAATGAAAAAGGCCATATACCACATCATTGCATCTATATGTCTGTATTAATTCTCTGGTTATTGTTGGCTTTCTAGAGGCACATTTGCATGCTTTCATCATGCTGGTTGAACCCCTCAAGAAGCAGTAAGGCTAGGTTATTCCACTGAGGGAAGGGAGCTGTGAGCTGAGGGTGACAGTAGACTGGCATGTGGACAGAATCCTGCTCTCCCTAAATCAGGAGAGCAGAAGATCCAGTGAGGGTATTCAGGGTCAGGCAAGCGCCTAGGCATCCCCAGACAAATTTGTTGTGACCAGCTATGTCTGAGGAGAAGGTAACAAGAGTAGCCAGTGCAGTCAAGTCAGGGCCAGGACTGGACACAGGAATGCCTGGATGATGGCTCAGGGGAGAATCTGGGACAGGGACTGAGCTGGGATGAACTCCTGAGCAAAAGGGCTCAGAGTGCCTGGGGAAGCCCCAGATGAGGCTCCTCACAGCCCATCTTTACAGGGCTCTTTGCACAGCTCTCCCCTTGGCTGTGCTGTCCCAACACACACCTGCAGCAGCTCCAGATGAACACCCAGGAGCAAGGAAACGACCTGCAGAGAGTCTTGGTGCACTCTGGCTTCTGACAGAATCATGGTGGTCTGTTGTGGGGCTACTGAGGTTTGTCCTACATGTCCTCTGCCTTGATAGTTAGTTACTACTGAAAAAGAGAATTAATTTCCAAGTAATTGCATTAAACAGACAAACAAACAAAACAACAAAAAAAACTCAAAACCTGACAAAGTTCCTGAAAGTATTTGGAGGAAAGGTAAATACATAATTATTCCAAACACAGAGGTAGCGGTGAGTCACTGCAGCAACTGAGGCAATAGTGGAGCAGATCAATATATTGCAAAGTTCATAGCACTATTTTGCCCCATTTCTTATCCTTTACTAAACAACAAGCCTCTAGAAGAAATTGTTTACAACTACAGTGTATCCATTTAGTTTTTTGGCTTCTGCTTTCACTTCGTGACTATCCCAGTATCTATCATTATCCTTTCCAGCTTCACAACTCCGAGCTTCTCTGCTTGGCTGTGTCAGATGTTTTTAACCATGCTTCTCTCTCTACTTCAATCATGCCCTAGGCTCATAACAACAATTTAACCCACTCCATGTTGAATATTATTTCTAGCTCATTCTTCACTTGTTCTTGCTCTCTTACTGCATCACTAAGTGATCAGAAGGTTCAAAGGAAAAATCATAGTTTTTTACAGTGGTTGGCATATCTGTGTGTATTTGAGGGACTTGGTTCTGAGCTAGGTGATAAAGTTTATGCTCATCTGATCCTAAATTTTTTTATCAGCTGCCTTAAGAAACCTTACTTCGCAAGGTAAAATAGAAAGGAGAAAATTGTGCAGAGGAAGGGAACAGCTGGTGCACTCCTACACATGTGCAAGAGCCCAGATGCACAAACATTTGGACCTGTAATTATAGAAGCTTGACAGCTTTAGTTCCTTGCAAGATTTAGTGTGAATGAGGACTGGGTGAACCACATTGTCCTCAGAAACTTGTGTGCATTGCTTGTAGCACCTTTAAAAATACTGAAGATGGGTGGACAGAGGTGTAAATATTTTCATTGAAAATAAGAACATGCATGTATAAGTCAGTAAGTTTACAGTGGCTGTGAACACTTGTATTTAATGATAAATTCTTAGTCTGTCTTTTGATTAACATACGAAATTACAGGAAGCAAGAGGAACCAAGAAATCACAGCTACTATTTCTGATCTTATGTTCTGCCACCTCTCAGATGTATTGCAGCATCTTGGAATTACAAACTATTTATACTGTCGTCTCCATACTTTCTAAGTTCTTGGGGACTTGGACCTTCATAACAAAACTGCTCAATGTTATTACACGAGATGCATTTGTAATGGTTTAGGTGCTAAGGCTAAATAGAGATTTGCACTGTAGTAATGTGTACTGAATTTGTAGTGGTATATTTGAGCTGTCTTTTGATGGTTTGAAATGAATCAATAATTAAAGGACGAGTGAAAATATTCTCCTCATTATCCCTGATCTGGACTGGCTTCAGTGACTTTACAAATGTGCAGTTAAGGGAAATTACGTACCACTCTCAGTTTAAACTCTTTCTTGTTTATTGTAAACATAAAGGTTAAAAGTTCCTACTTTAGCAAACCTACAAAATACCTTCATGGTATGAATACATCTCAAATCAGAAAAATTCTTGGACAACTATATACTTGAAGGTTCTAGCACTTTTTAGTTAAACTGATTGTTTTTTTTTCTTAATCTCATATTTCAACTTGATATTACTTATTTCTTATTGTTTATTGTACAGGAAGTAGTCTTGATGAGAATTCCAGAAACTTGAACTTCTTAATTAGATTTATTGATTTTCAAGTTTTAACGCTCTAGAAAATATAGCTCTTTGATAGCATATACAGGATTAATGCATTAGATGCCAAAAAGTGTAATTTAAAAAGTAACAGTGGAAGCAGCTGCAATTTTTCCAGATACACTATAAAAATATCAGATAGTTTTGGATATTATGCAAGAAGTTTCTTCTACTAATTAAATCTAAATGTACAACCATTAAGGAATGTAAGAAGACTTCTGTAATGATTTAAGTTTCTGAAGAGTTTAAAACATATAAAAAATATATTAAAAGAAAAGCATGTTATTTCTTAGAAACCAGTCACCCCATCTGCTTTAATAATTTATTTATATGTGAATATTATGTTTTCTTCCAAGGAATATAAAAATTTCTGTATGGTAATTTCATATATTAAATCGTATTCAAAGTTAAGACTATTTAAAATGTAGCCATTCAGCATATGACCAGATTTTCTCCCTGTTTAAGTGGCCTTCTAAAGCTGGATCTTAACATGCTAAAGCCCATTCGATTTCTTGCAGCCTTGGCACTTCTTCTGCATATGTTGTTATCATCAGCCTGTAACACACTGAAGAAGGAAGCTCCATTTCCAGCTCCAGGGAAGAGTGATTATGAATTCAATATGCCAGCAGAGAAATTCAAACACAGGTCAAGTATCCTGTATCCTATTAGTGTGTTGGATTGCTATAAGTCATCTGGGGCCTTTTTTTGAGTCATCTCAGTTCAACTTTAGGAGACCTTTCAGATACATCTGGTTTTTGGTTTAAACTTTTAAAAAGACAATTAAAAGAAAGAAAGAAAGAAAAAGATATGATTTTATAAATCTCAGAGAGTAACATCCAACTTTGAGGGAAACCAGGGTAGCAAAATTCTGTCCATCCAGAGATAAGATGCAAACCTCAGATATCTTCAGAGGAGTGAAAGTTTCACCAGATTAATCTAGTAACAAAAGTTAGATTGGAACAGGACAGGACATTCCAACCTGGCAATCACTAAGAAAATACTCTTTCAAAGCTATTGAAATCAGTGTCAAAATGAATTAATCATAGTGGAATCAAGGCATCATCTTTGCTCTTTGTAATAATCTTTGTTTTAAAGAAAGCAGTTACATGAAGACATGAGGGGAACAGAGAACTGGAAATCGTCGTTATAACCACCATATGAAGTTCCCAAGGAGCTGAATGCTTTCATCTTAATTTTTGGCATGAACTAACCTATTTCTTCGTACAGCCAGTCCTCTAACATATTCATGTAACTAACCGAAGAATCAGCCTTATTGTTTAGATTCACATTGCAAAAATGTGTATAAATAATTTCAAATTTAGGCTAATCAATGTACTTTTCTTTTTTTGTAAATAGCTGTGTAGTCTATAGACTTGCTGTAAAGTAGGACTATATTGTCGAAAATACATTGTCTGTAGATTGTCTAGGATGGAACGCAAAAGTCTTCTCTTTCTATTTAAAGCAACAATAGCATTCTTTGCATAACCTAAAACCATCACATTAGATATAGGCCTCTCTCAGTGGATCCCTGCTGAAAAAGACATTTTCTAGAAAGATTTTAATGCTGAAGGAAACAATTTACAATTTGCTTCAAAGGCAATATACCTTTCTATGGTTTTGACTTACCTTTCATTGGAATTTTGAAAGAGAATAAGGTAGAGACTGAATAAAATTGATTACTGGTCTTTTTCCTACTCTGTGCTGCATTTTACTTCCAATTGCACTGAGATTCTTACAAACTAATCATCCATTGGGCCCTAGATGTGATCTGACAGTAACAAAAATACAGGGAAAGAGAATTAGGGGGACAACAAGGCAAGAAGCAGGTGACGTGTCCCCTGACTTGTGAACTGGGGATTGATCTTCCAATTGTGCACCCCAAACACACATTTTATGCTTAGATGGAAGTGTTACTGATAGGCCTGGCTTGGTATCTGTACTCCATGTGACTATTCTTCCTGTGCTTGATAAATAATAGAGAGCATTTTAACCTTGAAAGAGGCTGGGGAAATTTCAGAAAGATAAACCTCCATCAGTGAACAGCAGCTATTAGATAGTCTGTATTATGGCAATGACTGATTTCCAGGTGAATAACCTTGAAATTTACTTTTCAAATCTATTCGACTGATAGATATCTAGGTGACCTCAAAAAGGGTTGTTTTTCTTGTACATATTTACATATTATCATTTGCATCCTCTTTACTTACAGCTCAACCTACCACTTCTCTTGGAGCATTATTTTAATATTTTAACCTGTAACTGTATGTAGGGCTTATGAAAAATTAATAGCATTTATGTTAAATAAAGTTGTGTGTGCATGGTTGTAAATATGATTTGACATGATAGCCCTAGGAAAGAAATAAATTTATTTAATTTTTATATGGACATCAGGATATAACACCATTCCCAACTTAGCTCTATAGAGACCAAAATGCAGCAGCTTTACCTCAGCAAATGCTGTCATAGAAAAAATAATATTGTGCTTTTTAACTTCTCCTCAAATCCTCCCTCTACACATTGAAATTTCACAATAGAGCTCTTTCATCTGTGAATCAAAATAGGGCTATTGCAGAATAGGTCATGTCTTCAAAGTAAGTTACCAGTGTTACTTGCTATGTTAACTAAATGTTTTCTGGTTTTCCATCAATGTAGACAATAAACCACAGGGAAAAAAAAAAAACAACAAAAAAAACCCAACCAAAAACTACACAAGCAACCCAGCAAGAATATAATAAACTCACTCTTTGACAATGGCGACTTGAATGAATAATCAGGGCTTTCTAGATAATTCATGTTTAATGTGAAACCAATGGATTTTATAAATTTGTCACGTATAGAAGACACTCTTAAATCAACTTTTCTTCAAATAAATTGTGTTTCATATAGAGACAATGAGATTTAAAAATTACAGCCAAATTGTCTCATAGGCACGTGAAGTCAGTTCACGCTCCATTTGAATATATTATTCCTGTGCAAGGTTTTCTATTTAAATCTCTTTTCCTAGAAGAAAAGTACTGCTAATATGTAATAGACAGGACCCTCTCAAAGGTTATACACAAGTAGGAGTTCACTATTTAACTGCCACATGAATAACAAGTCAGAATTTCAGATCTTGAAAAGCCTTTCAGTTACATCCAAGTCCTGAAGCAAACATCTATATTTTTGACATTACCCCCCTCCAGACAGCTCTAGTTCAGCTCAGGGTCTCTCAAGAAAGATAATCTTTACTGCCTTTACTGTACAGAACTGGCCAGCATTTTGTTGTGATTCATTATCTGTGCTCCACACACCTTGCATGGGAACTTAGAGCTGCTAAAGTAACATTTATTAACTTGTGAGGTCTGCAGACATTGCACTCATGACATGCAGAAGGGTGCTCTGGTGAAGGGGTGTAATGCCTCCCCCCCCAAAAGGAAGTTATTCATATTTCCAACTGTGAAAACAAATAAAGGTGATCTTCAAAACAAAGGTAAAGTGACTCTCCAAAATGCAGCATTATTTTATTTGCTTTTAATGGAAGTTATAGTGCAAAACATGTCTGAAACAGTCTGCAGCAATCTTGGAGGGAAGGGTTAAAACTGCCCATAGCCTGCTAGTTGCTGGTAATGATCCTCATCCTCAGTGGCAGATTTATCAGAAAGCTAATTCAAGTGTGCTTGTGAACCACATTTTTGTCAGTAGACCTTGCCTTTACGTAATGGGACAAAGAAAATTAAAAAATTAAGAAAACTTAATCTTTTCATCTTAATGTTATTAAAAGAATACTTTCATTGCCACAATGTTAATTGACACCTTTCATTTAGTGTAAATATAAGCCACAAGGTTTAAAGAAACATAAGCTATAGTCTTTCCTTGAAGCCAAACTAGCAGCTCCAGTGGAGTCAATGGCATTGGTGTTTTAATTTCACAAAGGCCACAGATTCAACCCAACACCACAAAAATTTCTGCTAGCATGGAGAAATATTTTATGGCCCCAAAAGCAACTTCATTATTAATATTACTATCCACTGCATTCCAGATGAATTTTTCATTCCTCTTTCTGTTTTATCTTAAGATAGATTTTTCTTTCAGTAAATTATAGTCAGTTTCAGAGTTTGGCTACAGTCTGATTTTATAGGAACATGGAATAAAATTTTTCCTTTTTTTTTTTTTTTTAACAGATCACTACAGCTTTTAAAAAATTACATTCAATAGTAACTGTCTATTTTTGACATCCATCAAAAAATTGTATGTGGGGGGCTGAAGTTTTCATCATAAGACAATAAAAAAATATGTGATTTTGTGAAATGTTAAACTAAAAACATGTCAGATCTCTCTGGAAGGCAATCAGTAGATTAAAGAACTAAGAGGGTAACTAGGGATTTTTTATCTGTTATACTTCCCCCTTGTTCTTATTATAAATAATTTTGCTCCTGTTTTATATTTAAAATAAATCTTCACAGTTGTGACTTGTCAATTTAAATCAATATATAAAAACACACACTGATTTAATAAGACAGGGATTATTTCCAGAATACTTAATTCTTCATTAGCTTTCACTGGATGTAGCTTGAACATTTATAACTCTGTCCTAAACTATTTTTAAGTCTGGTTTTCTGCTTCAAGACATTGAGGAGAAAGATCCGCACCAACCCCATTTTAAATTAGTTGACAAATACATATAGGGATGAAAATTGCCACAATTGGGGATGCACAGGTTGTAAAGAGAGTTGCACTGAACCACCTCAAAGTAATAATAAATGCTTAATCTCTAGGACAAGAAATCCTCCAATTGCCCACCAAAACCTGAGGATGTCAGTTATGTAATAGTGTATCTGCTTTTTGTGAGGAAACTCTGTCAGAATAATTTTTTTTCTTCTTTGCAGATGAAAGTATGAAAAGCCTAGGACACATAGAGGTTTAGTTTCTTTTCAGGCCTGCAAACTGAATCTCTGTGTGTGGAAGGTCCCTTCTGCAAATGGTTTTTGCTCTGGGAAGGGATTTTGAAATATATTTTAAGAATCTGAAGTTGCACAATGGGGGGGAGAGAGAGGGGGGAGGTCCTTCTCCAGAGCTATATTTTCATGGATTGCAGCCACACGCCAAAGGGCTCGGAAGTCATTATTCTGAGTCTCCAAATGATTTCTAGGGATTAAGTGAAAAATAATTGCTTTGAACAGATCATTTCACCCTGCAGTTAATTTTCCCATGAGACTTGTGAAACAGGACACTTTGCAGTCTTCCTTTCTCATTCCAGGGAAACGTAATCGCAATACCTCAATGTACTGTTTGACAGTTTTTTGATACTACATTTCCCTGAAATCCCAATAATAATTCATACTTTATACTTTTATTCTTGTTTAGAACCAATCTAATTCTTTCCTCCATTTTATTATTTTGCTGCACAAAGAGATTGTTGAAGTTCTCAGTTTGGAGTCAGGGTTTTGAGTGATCTGGACACAGTCCAGCAGCTACTTTGGGGAGGAGCTCATCAGTCTGTCATCACCATGGAACTGAATTTCTCTGGCAATGGGGCTATCTACATTAGATGTGGGCATGACAGTCAACACTCATAGGTAAATGTGGGTGTAGAGACCTTAGGAGACCTTTTGTATCCCAGGGTCTGACACAGATTGTGATTATGTCCATCCTTACAAACTGTACAGGGTGAAGACATGGGCTTGATGCTCAGCATCACCTTTACTGTTCAACTGTTGACACAGACCTCGTTAGTGTTTTGGCCTAGACCAGTTGGTAGAGTCCCACACGACATGAAAGCTTTTTCTGGGGGACAGAGTGGCCTCCAGATTGGTCTGACCATACCATCCTCTTTGGGAAGGAAGTGTTTCGCTGTGTTAGAAGTGCCAGTTGTCTGAGAGAATGGGTTTGGCGGTAAAGTGGTTTTAGATTTCTCATTATCCTACTCTTATTAACCGATAATAAATTGTTTTCCCCAAATCATGTTTGTTTTGCCTGTACTTGTAACTGGGTGATATCTCCCTGACCTTATCGTGTCTCATGAGACTTTGTCACTTTTTCTCTCTCTGTCCTGTTGAGAAGGGGAAATAATAGAGCAGTTTGGTGGGCACCTGACAGCCAACATGGGTCAACCCACCACAAGAGTTTACAGGAAGATATTTGAAACATTACTAGAACAAAATATTTATTAATGCATATCTATAAAGTAATAGTAGAAGATAATGATCACAGCTTTTGCCAGTAGTCATCAGTCTTTTTCTGAGCTACTGTTTTTGAACAATGCAGTGGAGTGCCATCACCCTTTAACAATCTTCCTGCTCTTTTGGTTTCTTGTTTTGCAAAGCTTGATGATGTCAGCAGCTGTTATATGATTGACCACCTACTCATGCACAGTTGGACAACCAGTAGTACAGTTGATTTAGACCTGCAATTTTGAGTACTAGAAGCTATCTGGAACTCCATTTTGGCATACTAACTGCTCAGAAATTAAACTTCATAAAATTGTTTATGGACAATCTACTGTAACAAAACAAACAAACGAGCAAGTTAACAATTTCTTTCTTTCTGCAGTATACAGTGGAATTTGTAAAATGTATTTAATTTTTAACCTTTTGCAAAATCAAATAAAAAATTATCTTCTAAAGAAAATTAAAATTGTTTCTGCAAAATATTTTAACTAATTTCCTGAAATTCAAAAATAGATTTAAACAAAATTAATTCCTTTCTTAATTGGCAATTTCCCTTATTTTCTAGATCCTTTGGTGATCCCTATGCTAGTAAATGGTGACCTACACAATGACTGCAAAAGATTTTACTAACAAAAAAAAAAAAAACAAAAACAAAAAAAAAAAAAAACAAAAAAAAAAACCTCATAAACTAACAATCCAAACTGGCTGGCAAACAGGGAAAGCAAATTACAAAAATGAAAATTATGAATTAACAGGATTAAGCTGGTTGCAAATGAATGTATGGGACTATGGAAACACTCTAAAAAGCAACGCTTAGATTTTTTTGCAGAAAGGTTAAGAGGCCCCTGAATTAAAAAGATTGAAACACTTCTCTAAGAAATGGACTGTTGAGTTTACAAAGACGCTTTACCAGCCATTACTCAATGGCTCTCTTTCAAAGTGTAACTAGTTGATTCAGAAACTGCATTTCCCAGAGATCTCAAGTTCTGTTTCCTTTCAGCCTTATTTTGACATCTTTTAAGTAGTTTTTAGGTTTTTTGAGAGTCATTAGCTAATGGGAGATCTCTATATCTTCTGTCATTCAGCTGTACAAGGAAGAGTGAAAAGAGGAAGATTATTCAAAGAAAACAATTATGTGGAATAAATTTTCTGAAAGTCTGATTTGAGTATCTATTTCTAGACCTTAGTCCGGTTTGATAGAAGTGACTTTTTTCGAGCTTAGGAACAAGATGGTGGGGCAGGACAGAAAACATAAAAGGTTTTGGCAGCTTGTGTTGAAAGAATCCTTAGAGTAGCTAAAGCCCAAAGTCAGTCAGCTGCACAGATTCAGCAGGGAGCTTTCAGGAAGGATTGCCACCAAAGGGGCATATTCAGCAGCTTATTTGGCTCTGCATTACAAGCTGGAAAAGATTTAACTTCTTCACTTTTCTATCCCCAATGTGTTATTTGGTTTAAATTGTTGATTCTAATTGCTATTTGCATTTTTAGGAAGAAGGCAGAATTTTACTGATTGCTATCAGACAGTCAGTTGTTGGAGACATTATTAAATCATGATATTTGTTATATAATGTTTCTCAGTCCTTAGAGTAGGAAACAACTGTGGTATCACAGACCCTCTGATAATAATTGTTGGTAAATGATTAATTACATATATGTTTTTTTAGATAGTAACCACAATGGCCACTAATTATAAAATAATAGGGTTGCCATACTGACTGTTTCATTTGCTTCAGGGAAAAACTTTATTATACACTGTCATTTACTGTAAAAGAAACTATATTAATTACCCTGCCGTCACTAGTTGATTAGTCTAAAAAATAAGCTGTATTTCCAGTCCTTTTCTTCTGAAGAACTGAAAGTAAATATACTTAAAACCATTTTGTCTCTTGTGGTGAACTCTGAAAAGTTTTAAATTTTAATTATTTGTTTCCCAAGAGACAGCCTGTTGCATTTTGCAACTTGTGAGTGGGCAGGACCTTCTCAGCCCTGCAGCTTGTAGTGGGATCTGCCTTTAAAAGTGTCTTCCTTGGCTCCTCACTGATTTTTTTGTGCATAATGATTAACTTGAATAACCATTTTAATCACAAATGTCTGACCCTGAACATTTCTGGGACTTTGGCAGCACCTTATCAGAGCTACACTAATGCAAGATGTCTGCCATTAGTTTTACTAATGCTTTTGTAAAACCTTTACCCTTAAAAGCAACACTCTCCAGGCATCTTTCTTGTCCTTCCATTAAGTTATTCTGACATGAAATTGCAGTAAGATGAAGGTCTGTGGTATTTGTTACTGGTATTGCATAATAATGTAACTATGCTACTCTCTTCATTATCTGTAATCCAAATCATTCAACAGAAAATTTGTTTTGGACTTTTATTTATCTTGAAAGAAGTTGATAAGGGGACAGTATTATCCGTTTTAGGGGTAACACTAAACCGTAGGGGTAGCAATTTGCAATTTGATTTTAAGGATACTAAAGAAATAAGATTTAAAAGTTTGTAATTTAATTTGCGTCACTCCAGGCAGCTGGCTTATAGCAAATGACCATATATGTCAGAATTTGTACTCTTCAAAAACTAATTTTGTGTTATAAAGGAAGATTTCCATCATGGATTTTTTTTACTGGAAATTATTTTCAATTCTGTCTCAATAGTACTGGACCTATTTGGAAGTATTGAAATGAGCAAAATCTGACTGTTGGGCAAATGGAGCAAAGTCACAGTGAGAAGCTCTGTCTGAGCAACCTTGTTGAAGAGCAGCTGTAAGAACAAGATCTGTTCTTTGCATACCAGGCTACAGTATAACACCTTTCCTAGTATATGTATTTTATAGGTTTGGTCCAAACAAGACAGACTATATTCTAATCAGCTGTACAAAGAAGGAAGTGGAATATAAATGAAACCAGTACACCTTGATTTAAACCATTATTGCTCTCATGGTATTGTATCGACTTCATATGTTGGGCCCTATGGACATAGTGTGGATTTGTGGTCATTTAGTGGAACATTTTTAATACAATGTAGAGTATAAACTCTGATCTTGGTAGGCATTAATGGTTTTTATGCATAGCTGTCTCACAGGCAACTTTAAGAGACTGTTCCTCTAACGGCCACGTGATACAATTGGATAGCAGCAACAAACCAAGCAGCCATAACTCTCCATGACATTCAAATTTCTTAACCCCACCTGAGAGTCAGGGGAGTTCTGTTGCATAAGAATTTTTTATGTTCTGTTGGCTACTTTATCCTTTGGCCAGGAAACATCAAAATACATTATTAAAAAAATATTTACTCTACCTGTTTATTTCCCACAGCAGTGATAATATACCCTCCTTTTCACCTACCTCATCTTGAACAAATTTCATTCTGGCCATCAAGGGACACATATAAGCATGCTTATTAATGAAGACTTTTTCTAGTTGGAGCAATTCTGCAAGATTTCTCTCTGTCTTTGGCCTTGTCATTGCCTATTTATAGTATACAGCAAGCCAGCTATCTCTCTGCCACCTCCAGAAAACTCTTTGGATATTTGTTCTACTTTTACTGAATTTGAGAGCTCGTTTCTCACCATTGTCGTATAATGCCACTATAAAACGATGTTTAGCAAGGCCTGTCAAATATGGCTGATTCTACATTTATCCAAATATGGTTTTGATCAAGTATGTTTTGCCACTGATTCAGAAAATAATCTACCAACAGTTGTGCATTGAAGATATTTTTCTAACAGCAAATTATTAGTATTAATAACATAAATTTCAGAAAGAGGGGGCCTTGCTCTTGAGTTTAACAAAGTAAAGCTTTGCACTGGTTTGAAAGTGACACAGAATAAAAAATCTCTTTTTCTTCAGTTCTCCATTTGTCATGGCATGGCACGACCAGCAATAATAAAGAGTCACTCTCCATTTCACTCTCCCACAATTCTCTTCCCACATCACTGCCTCAGAACAGAGGTGAAAAAGAAAAGCCTTCATTGATGGCTCTCCACACAGAAGGAGATTTTTTAAAGGGCTCAGTTCTGCTGAACATGAAGCACCATCAGCTGAGGTTAAATAGCTTCTTGTATAATACTTGAGTATATTTTCAGGTGGAAGAGATCCAAACAAGAGTGTGTTGTATTCATGGAATTATTCTCCAGTGATTTTGCACACTCATATTGACAAGGCATAGAAATTATAGCTTCTAATACCCAAGCATGTCTTTCTGTGGCTCAGTCTTAATTTAATGGCAAAAATAAAGGCAATCACCCAATTCCTTGCCTTTTCTGATCAGTACCATTTCTTCTTTGTTCAATTAATTTCTTTATTATTGTGTGCTGCTTCTTTTGTTTAAGGGTCCTGTCACAGACTTCCCCACAGGTTTTACTACATTTTTTATTACACTCTTGATTACATCAGCTTGTGGCTTCACGAGCTGATTGAGTGATTTTAGGGTAGACTGAAATGATTTCAGATTAGACAAGAAAAGAGAAATATGGGGTAACAAGGTGAGTAGAGCGAGCTGCAATAAAAGGAACTGAAAGTACATTTCTCTGAGGACTTAGTTCACATCTGTTTAAAGGAATACTTTTTAAAATGGGCAGTTCATATTAATTTTTCTTTCTTTTAACATACATCCTTCAAGTAATTCTGTTACCATAGATACACTGTTGACCAATTTATAATCTTAAAGGACGTTAATTAGAGAAAGATTTTAAAAATTGGTATTTTGCAAAGAAAAAACAAAGTTGTTATCCTTAGGAAAACATATTCTTTTTTTTTGTATGTTTGTTTGAGGATTTTATATATATATTTATAAATCAAATGAAAATTTATTTTTCACACCAAAAGAAAAAAGCCCAAAACAAACTAAACCAAAAACATCTGTGTTTAAATTTCTTGCTTTAACTGCGTAAAAACCAAAATCCCGTGAAACAATAAAAGGCCTCTTGTGACCTGCTGCTGAGATGATAATGGTATTTGAAGCATTGTTTTCATGAACAGAACCTTCCTAGACAATGCAGCATTGGTTCATCGTAATTTCATCATATGTTAAAAATTTAGCTCCTGGGGGACCCTGAGGCACAGCATGGTCACATTACACAAATCAGCTTTTAGTATGCAATTATATTACGCAAAGATATACACTAAACCACACATTAATCTGCTTCATTATAGCAATTGCTTATCATTATTGTAATTTTAAGATGCCATTGCAAATTCTTAATCTATGCTTTAAAATGGCCTTGATGTATTATTTAATGTTGCTGAAAGGACAGCAATATAAAGTAAAAATATTGGGAAGAGCAAAAATCTCCTGCAGTTTTTCCCCCACCCTAGATACCACTGTGACTCCTGCTAGATGAAGGCTCTGTGTCTGTGGGGACAGAGTGTGGGTAAGGTGACAAATTTTGGGTTTACTTCTTCTTGTGACATTCTTCAGTTGGTTTTAATACAAATTACACCGTTGAGGAGTAACAAAGCTACAGAGACCTAAACAGTGACTGTTATCTCTGTTGTGTCTGTTTTTCCTCGTGTACAGTGAACTAAAAAAAATCTCATTCCCTCTCCACCAGTTTTAAATGGTAAAGCAGCTGCCCTTTCTAAGGAATAGGCACATGCCTTTCCTTCCTGCGCAAAGGAGGATACTCTTCAGTGGGAATTCATGGAGGTATTTAGTTCCTGTGCAGAGAATATCTGCTTAAATGTAATGTAATAAAAAGTATATTAGCCCTGTAAGAGCAGACATTCTGTCTGTGGTAGACACTAAAACAAGTGTGTCTCAGCAATCTAACAGGTCCTTCTGGGTATGGACAAGCCAGACACAAAAAATCTTTCTACATCTGATTGAGACAGAATTTATAAAGACAGATATTTACAAAGTCTGCAGCTGAATTCAAGGTGTTACAAGTCTTATAGGCAGAGGGTACTTTGGAGAGGAACTGCAAATATGTTAACAAGACACCGGGACAGTTTGAAATCTGGGCTTTGTTTACAGATGGCTCTTCTGAAAGGGGTGACAGAACACAGCCTGTGGGAGGTTACATCATTGAGTATCTGCAAACACAGATATCTTCAAGAAAGTCTACAGTCCATATTGTTTAGGGAAGAGTATTGTATGGATTAAAAAGAGAAAAGGCTGGGATAGCAGGATTTAATCTGAGCAGAATTGCTGATTACAACCTCTATTATATTCTGCATCTGGGCTAGTCAGGAAAGTGTATTCAACTCCAAGTTTCATCTGATTTCATGACCTGCTACTGACTGCTGTTCAATTTCTAGCATAGGCAAATCCAGGATAACAAATTAAGGTGTGTCAGAGCTGGATGTTTGTTTGCCTATATGGGATTTCAATATGAATCCCTGCAGACTCACATATTCTTGATTTTCAAATTGTATTTTCAGAATGAATTGCAGCAAAAATAGCAATATAACAATATATGCTGACAAGTATAAAATGTAGCAGGCTAAATGGATAACATGGAATAATGTAAATGATGTATTTTAGATTAACCAGACTCTGTTTTACATCATACTTTCTTTCTTATAAAAAATGTTACATTATTATTTGAAATCAGAAAATGAAACAAAAAGTGCTATACAGCTGTGTTCTCAGATAATGTCTCTTTGCACATGACAAGCCATCCCTTTTCCAGATCATTTGTGTCTTTTGCTGGTTTTATTTTGTAATACACAATTTAAGACACCAAACAAGTGGAATATACTAAGCTGATGATGAAAGGGTTTGCTCTTATATATGTAAGGTAGGACAGATTCAGATATTATAAAATCAGAAAAAAAATTTGTTTCAGCTTCTTGTAATGCATACCATATCACACAATTGAATTAATTCTCACTTGATCCAAGACACACTTTTGTAAAGCATTGAGTTTTCACAATTCAGTCACTCACCAAATCACTCCAGAAAGCTGTTCCAGTGGAAATTATGCTGTTAAGCAAAACAAACAAGCAAAACAAGAGCAGATGCCCTTTGTCTGCATTTATCTTCGTTCACATTTCAGTCACCAGAAGTTGTACTTTTTCTGAAAGATTGTAGAAGCATTTCAAGTATTTCTTCACTAAAAAGGTATTTGCAGACTCTAAGCCACTCCCTATCTTTCTCTTTGTTAAACTAGTACCTTTAACTAAGGATTATGTACAAAATCACAATCCAAGCTGTGCTTCTGAATGGGCCTGCTGCTATAAGTATATATGGATGTAATATTCAGAGACACTTGCCCCAGCTACATCTAATCTGGCACCTTCCTCACTGCCCTGAGCTATATACTAAGGTGTCTAATGAGGTGTCTTACTGCCCTGAGATAATTCATATGCTCAAAATACCTGCCGATTATATGAACCCACTATTTCTGAATTGGTTTGGATATCAGATACACATTATACTGTATAATACTATAATTATACTGAGCTCCCTAATGTTTCTGTCATTTGCATTTTTTAACTGAAGGAGTAAAATTTTTAGTTGCATACATCAAAAAAAGTCTCATATCACCCATACTATCACATTGTCTAGTATAGTTCTTATTACAACTCCTTTAATATCCTGTCAAAAGATTTATAATTTTTTACCCAACGTAACATTATTTTCTCCATTTAAGAGCTGAGATTGAAATATGTAGCAAGCCACTGTCAAACAGACATTTACTGCGGTCTCTTTATGTCCCTGTTCTGTCTCATAATTGTTCTCAGTCTTGTGAAACCAATGCTTTTAAACAGCAAATATGTGCCGGTGTGTGAGCAAGTTCATGAGAAGAATAAATATGCACATTTTCTCTAACCCTAGATATGAAATATGAGCAAGTCATGATCATTCAAACTTAATAACTTTTCAGCTCTCTGGTCCCTTTTTCTGTCTCTGCCAAGAGGGGGCCTATTGTTTTTTTCCTATTGGAGAAAGAGTGTTCAGCAATGCTTAGAAATTGTGCTATCAGTATATCCTCTTCTGTGGCTGTAAAAGAGTCAGACAAAACCAAAGAACGTATCTTCAGTTCACCTGTAACTGTTCTCTGCATTTTATCTTTTACAAACAGTATTGTAATGAGACATATGCCAATTAGTGGTCAAGGTAATCGCAGAACGGGACGAAAACGTAAAAGGAAGGACAGTGAGAACTAACGACCAGTCAGCCTCACTTCCATGCCTGGTAGGAAGATTGGAGCACAACCTGCTAGAAGACATGTCTAAATGTATGAAAGACAGAGACGTTATTAGAGACAGTTGACACGGCTTCAACAAGGGCAAATTGTGTCTGACTAATTCAGTGGCCTTCTACAATGCAGTGACTGCATCAATGGACAAGGAAAGAGCTACAGATGTCATCAACCCAGAATTCTGATACAGGCTCCCACAGCATTCTGGCCACTAAATTGGAGAGAGATGAGTTTGACAGATGAACTGTTGTCTTGATAAGGAATTGGCTGGATGGATGCATACAGAGAATTACAGTCAACGGTTCAATGTCCAAGTGGAAATCAATAACCAGTAGTGCTCTTCAAGGGTGCGTACTGGGACCAATGCTATTTAATACCTTCAACAATGATATAATCAGTGGGATTGAGTGCACCCTCAGCAAGTTTAAAGGCAACATCACGCTGAATTATGAAGTTGATTTCCTAGAGGGAAAGGAGTCATCCAGAAAGATCTTGATAGGCTTAAGGAGTGGTCCTTTGTGACTCCCATGAGTTTCCACAAGGCCAAGTGCATGGTCCTGCACCTGAATAAGGGCAATCCCCAGTGTCAGTACAGGCTGAGGGATTAACTGCTTGAGAGCAGGCCTGCAGAGGAGGGTGTGTTGATGGACACAACCAGGCAATGTGCACTCACAGCCCAGAAAACCAACCATACCCTGCACTGCATCAAAAGCTGTGTGGCCAGCAGGGCGAGGGAGCTGATTCTCCTCCTCTACTCTGCACTTGTGAAACCACACCTGCAGTACTGCATTTATATCTGGGGCCCACAGCACAAGAAGAACATGGACCTGTCAGAGTGGGTCCAGAGGCTGGCACAAAAATGGTCAGAAACCTGGAACATTTCTTCTATGAGGATTTTCAGTCTGGTGAAGACAAGACTCTGTTGCAGCCTTTAAATGTACGCAGGGGGTTCAAAGAAAGAGAGAAAGAATTTTTAAGCCTTTTGCCAAGGTCTGTAGTGGCCAAACAAAGGACAATGGGTTTAAAATGAAGGACAGTAACTTTAGATTGACCATAAGGAAAATATTTTTTAGGTGATGCTGAATGGAAACAGGTTGCCCAGAGAAGGTGCTGATGTTCCATCATTGAAGGTATTCAAGGCCAGACTGAAAGGTGCTTTAAGCAACCCAATCTAGTGAAATATGTCTCTGCTCACTGCAGTGCAGCTTGGACTAGATTTTTTGTCTGAAAAACAAGTCATTGTTTTTCAAAGTCATTTGAAAAGCCATTTTATGATTTTGTAAAGGTACCTTCACGTCATTAAACACCTACCTGTATACTGGTATATCAGCCTTTGCCAGTCTCTTTCTGTCTACAATAAACCGTTCATCCTTCTTAGGTAAATAGCACGCAAGTCATACAAACTGCCTTTTGATCTTCATTCAGAACAAACCTATTCTTCAAATGCATATGTTTTTGTGTGTTAAAACATCAGTGTAGAACGAAAAAAATATTCTATTTCTTCAGGCAGTGAAATATCGGATCTTTCCTTCAGTCATATCTCAGCTTTTGCAACAAAGTTGTTTTGTAGAAATGTTTCATTGCTACTGTAAAAATTGAGTCAGTTTTAATACAAAACAACAAAACATTAACACTTATCACTACCATATTGTGAAACTATGGCTAACTTCAAGCAAATTCCTAATGTCCAATGATTCTGATCACTAGCAAGCTGCTGTCTGTATTTTCATTGAATTATCTCTCTACTTCAAAACTAAGAAATTACAGTGATTTTATTTTCCCAGGATTTATTTCAGGACATGATGATTTGTCAGATTTATCAGGGCAGGATCATATGCTCTCATTGGACACACTGCTTGAATAAGACCATCGAGGCAAGCCAGTGACGGTGTAAAGTAATTTCCATAGAATTTTATCCACTCAGAAGAGATGTGGTTTGGTCTTGTATATTGTTATCAGCAGGTCCCAACTCTCCAAGAGCTCTTTTAATAACCTAAAAAGTTAAGGATTCCTCCTGATATAAAATTGACACTGAGATACACTTAGCTCTTTCATGGAACAAGTTTAGATCCATCTAGATAGGATTGGTTTGTATTGCTCGTATATGGGTGAGATTATATAGTCTAGCTCACATTTTATTGACTTCTTTGGATTCATAATTTGCCAGACTAAAAACAAAGAGGCTGGTGGGTACTCCTCAAATTCCAGAATTTCAAGGAAAATATTAGTAGGACAGATAGTTACAGGAATACCATTCACAGAAGGGATCACTCTGAAAATATTGTCCAGCTCTGAATTTCTTTTCCCATGTCATCTCCAGAGGCTTGTGTGAAAGGAGATTTTCTTTTTTTTTACCTAGCTCAAACTAAATTCATCCTTGACATCCTTAGTCCCATGGTTTCATTAGGGACTTACTGGGAAAAATGAGTACAATTTTGCTCAATTTTGAGATAGATAAAATGGCTGAAATTTATTTCTTCTTTGTACAACTTGAAGGAATTTTAGAGACTTTAGATGTAAAATCTAGTCCCCAGATATTATAAACTTGTACAATAAACTTTGTGAGTACCATGATTCAAAGCAGTACACAAAACATAAGCTTGAAACAAACTTCAAAGCCTTTTCAAATTCTTTGCAATATTCTTAACTGAAAGTGAAAATGAAGGAATGCACACACTGGACATGGGAGTCTTGAACTTTGGTTACAGTTTCTTTTGTTTTATTTTGGTTTTAGGGGTTTTGTGTGTGTCTGTGTGTGTGTGTGTGTTTTGGTTTGTTTTTATACCAGATGAAAGGCTGTGTTATTTCTAAAAGCACCAAAATTAAGAATCCTTCCATAAATATTAGGAAAAAAAAACCCCAAAACACAGAAAATGCCTTGCAAGACATTCTTCTTGACATTTTCATAAAAATTTCAAGTAAGTGCAAAGTAGTTTAGATGGTTAGTCAAATAGAACTAAATTTTAGATGATACAATATTTGACTGCCACTAATTAAGACAACATTTTCTTTTAAACTTTAAGAAAACTTTTAATATAAGATAGATTACTCAAGAGAAGTTCATACTGAACTTTTTCTTCCTTGTTTTAACATTGATGTTGCTAATAATATATTTACAATACAATTAACTAATCACAGTATCATAGAATATCCCTGGTTGGAAGGAACCTTAAAGTTCACCTAGTTCCAAATTCCAGTTTACATTACATTTGCACATAACACATATGCATTTGCAATACATATTTCCTGATACTTCACTGTTCTTAAAAACTCCAATAAATATTTCACTGGGAAGTAAAAAGAAGCTTTTATATGAAAGGTAATGAAAAAGGTCAGTTTTAAAATCAGACCTCTTTTTGTATTTTCCTTTTGAAATAAAAATTTGAAATATATTAAAAAGGCCAACATCAGGGAATAGAAAAAATGAGAATCCTTACTGCATGGAAATTTAGCCACTTGTTTCTAGTCTAAATAATGATGAAAAACAGAAGTTTCCCAGAATTATTCTCTGAAACATCTCATTGCATTGCCTCTCGTGAAAGCTAATTCAGCTGTTTAGAAACTGAAATTATAATTTTGGTTGTTTAGTTGTCTGCTGGAACTTAAGCAAAAATAATTTTAGCTTTACTTATCATTTAAGTCTTCTCCAATAAATTGTTGTTTCCTCAAGTGTTGCTCTCCCATGAAGCCTACAGCACATAATGCTTCCCCTGTTCAGGTTCTCAGCTGAACTCATGACCTGTGACACATCACATCAGTAGAGCACAAGGGAAGAGGGATGCACCTGGCAAAGGATGTGGCCAGACCTGCAGTGAAGAGATGATCCACCCAAACCACAGGTGGCCAGCAGTTCAGCCAAGAAGAGATTGTCTGGGAACTCAGAGGGGATATTGTGATCTGGTTTAAGAAAAGAAAACAGTTTTGTTTGAGTCTAAACATCCTGTAATGCAGTAGTTTAGTTTTTCAACAAAGAATAATTTGGACAAAATCGTGAATTGCCTGAGGTAATTCTTAACTTTGTGCAAAGTGTGCAGTCTCTTTAGGCAATATTGGATAAAAAATTCCCATATCACTTTTAACTAATATAAAATAGATTTTAAAAGGGAGGGATTAACCAAGATTTTTCTTTTGCCATGTGATATCTTTCAGTTGGCCCAGAGAGTACTCTCAGCATTTACTTATTCACAGGCATGGGCTAGAGGCACTTCACTTATTTTTGTGGATACATTTCCAAAGCTCGTATTTTAGTTTCCTTTACTTTCACACTAAAAGGAGTAGTGCTTAAAAGAAACCTATTCTAAACTGCAGGTGCTGTGTAAGAATTTTGATCAAGAAACCCAATGGTTTTATAGCTGTAAGGAAGACAGTGATCACAGGATGCTACATGAAAGGCACCTGTCATTGAAATGCTGAAACAAGATGTTTCAAGAAATTTAGCCTGTGTCTCTGTGTACATGTGGGAGGGAGAGGACACAGTGTGTAACAGCAAGTGTGTAGATAATTAATGGATGATGATAATACAAGAGGAAAAAAACCACAAAATGTTACTTATTACCCTCAGGCTTACATAAAAACCCAATAGATACAGATTGCGTAGGGTAAACAGAAGAAAAATTAACGTGTATGAAGTAATAATTGAAAGCTACATTCATGTGAGCATATTGGTTTTAATTATTAATTGCCAGAAAACCTGTAGATAAAACACCTGGTAATCTTTAATCTGACAAACACTCAGGCCCATAGAATCTATTAAGGATGTAAAGAGATTAATTAAGTGGGGGATGGAAGGAAGGAAGATAAATAAATTGTCCTCAGTGTTTGTTAGCAGTATAAATTGTGTAGAGATTCCATAAATTAGCCTAAATAATTCAGTTTCATTCAGCTGGTACTGCTGCATTTTTTAAAGTGATACAGAACGGTAATAAAAGACATTCCAAACTCTTAAAAGGCTGCAACAATAATTGCTCTAACTTTGGTGTCTCCATCAGTTATCTTTCTGTGAACGAAATCGGACAGATGCTTAGTCTGAAATCATTAAGAGAGATCCCACATAACAAATCTTCTAATTTTTAACAAAAATTACGATCTCAGTGTCTGACATCATGACAAAACTGACCTTCTCAAATGAGCATCGAAAGCTCATAGAGAATAATAATGAAGCAAACAAACAAGTAAATATGGAAGAGGGAAAAAAAAAGAAAACAAAAATAAGTCTGAAGTTTTTAAAGAGTTTTTTTTTAATATGGTTGGAAATTTTTCGTTTTTGTTTTGCTCCCCGTTCAGATATTTTTCACAGTCATATGACAAAACATGTCTAAGTTAACTTAATATTTTGTCCAATTTTATTCAATCTGAAGATGCAGCATGGAGATATCTATAGCCCTGAACATTATAAGTAGGATATTTACTATATGCGAAACAAATGCATTGAGAAAATTGAAATTAAATGTTGCCTATTTCAATCAAGAAATAGGCAACATTTAATTTCATTCAAACAAGACCCATTAAGTTAATTTGATCAGTATCAAAATTTAAACAAAGTCCTATGTTTTCACATGGCTACAGAGAAACTTTAGCTCCAAGGGCTAATACATCTTCCACCAAATGATGACCAGCCTAACTTAACAGCCTTTCTGGCTGATAACGTTTCCAGAGAACAAAACAATAGGAATAAGGATCTGGCTGGGTGTCTGATCCTGTGGGGACCTGAATAAATCTCTTTAACTTCTTTCAAGTCTTCAGAGGCTGGCAACCATTAGCATACAAATAATTATAAAACCAATACCGTCTTAGGCTTTAAAAATTCCTTTGACTTTTGTCTGTCATACAGCACTTCAGGTGTTTCACGTATATTCACTGGAGTCAGCAAAATGTATGACTTACATGGCTTATATTTGTCATCCTGCAGAATATAGATTAGCAAAACAGATGTGCAAAGCCTGGGAGAAATCTGGCTATGCTGAATTTTACCATGAGCAGAAAGAAATCTGCATCTTGCTATGATTAAACTCAGCAGGCAGAGTCACAATAAATTGTGTTAAATCAAGCACGACCTTACAAAGTCTTAATACAGATCAAACAAATTCAGAAATGATTTTTCATGGTTAGGCATACAAAATACAGAATGGATAGAAATTCAAGAAGAAAAACAAAAAAACATCTTACAATGTCCCATATATGGTGTCATTATTTGTATTACTAAATTTGTATTAACAAAGAAGTATATTAAAGTCATTCTGTTTGTTTATATAAACAATTCTAAGGACGTTCCCCTGCTGAGTCAATGGCACTGGAAATATTTAAATCTGTGATTTTTTGCAGCCTGGAGAGGTGCCTAACTTCTCAGTTAAGCAATAAAACAAGAAACAAAAAGGTAGAGAAGGTGTGAAAGGGCACAAATACTGCATTTTTCTCTGACATTGTTTGCTAGCATTGCAATATTCCTGTTGTCTCCTGTGTGTTCATGACAGATTGCTGCTCTAGGTGTGGAAGATAAAGAACATGCACCCTGGCACACTGTACCTGTGATGTAGATACCAAGGCATGCGGTGCAGGACAGGAAAAAATAGCTGGGCTATTTTTTCAAACTCCTGAAATTTTATTGAAAGCAAAAATATTAGTTTCTCAATCTTAATTCGTACCAAAACCAGTGTAAGGCAAGAAAAGAAATTTTAAAATTGTGTCTTGAAATTTATTAGAATAGCAATGATTTGATATGTCTTGGACAGGTATAAAACTTAATGTCTGTCTATTTAGTGCTCATTCTAACAGAAGATTTTACTTGATATGTTGCAGAAAAGAAAGATTAAAGGTCTGGCCACATATAACAACATGATACTAGTTGTGTTTTTCTCTTTTGCTGTCCTGACTCAATTAAAAAATGCAGAGGAATACAATTAAGTCTCACTTAAAGGAAAAACTGGGCATTAGTGTGCAAAGTAGCTCATGTGTTTTATTGATGTGGGGTGCTAAGTGTTTACAAACCTACATAACAGAATCCAATGAATTAGATTTGGTCTGGACTTCACAAACATTTATCGACATTTCTCACATTGGAAGTTCTGTTCACATTGCTGGGCTGTATAAATATCATAATTTACACCTATGTTGCTTAATGTTAACTGAACTGTCAAAAGAGATGTGGATCTTTAGGTGTGGAATTGCATTTATTTAAATCCCTGCATGGTCATTTTATTTTTGTGTTGGTTATAAGCAATTATTTTTTCTTGCTTACTTGCTTGGTACTTACCCTATGTGCATGAAATGTTGTCTTGGTTTGGAAAATGTATTTACTGACAATTTTATCGCAGTTTTCATTGAAAGTCTTAAGCTATATTTAAATCCTAGGACTTTTCATACCCCCCACTGTGAAAGCTTGTCTTTCTGAGTGCTGGCATTAAGCAGACAAACTGAGGGACAGCATATGACGCTACTTCTTATCACCTCTGCAAATACATTAGAATCTCGTGTCTCTGTATTTCTGAAAAATACCATGGCATTACAGCTCTGCTGGAAATCATGAATGTAAATTACTTAATATATAAAAAAGCAATATATTATTTAGTGTATTTTCAAATAGCTTACTTCAAAGTAGAGAACATTAATAAACATCAAGGAATTTAAAGTGGTGATGGTAGGAGAATGCAGAGAAGACTTATGCTTGCAGCTGAAATAAAATTTTATTTCTCCTCAGCTAACTAGTCTGCCAATGAAATGCCAGGGCATTGATGCCTCCAAGTCAGTAGCAAATGTAGAAAACCAGTTTGAATTATGGCACAGAAAAAACAGGGAACATAGTCTTAAAAGAAAAATTACAAACAGCAAGAAGACTCTTTTCCTAATTCTGGGTTTGCCCAGTTGTTCTGCGGAGGTAAACTGTTACAGCATGTGTCCCTCATACTGCACCAAAAAAAAAAAAA
>VZRN01006445.1:619426-651021 GCA_013397935.1 Dasyornis broadbenti
AAAAAAAAATTATACTTAATGACCTTGCTTTCAGTTTCTAGTTTATCTATGCAAACCACACTCTAGCTTCAAATTTGGTGGGAAATTTATTTTTGGTCTTTAATCTTGTCTTTGTAAGTGTAATATATCAGGCATCAATAAATAAGCGTTAGGCAGGCAAACCCTCTGCAAACTGCTTATACATGACTTTTTTTCCTCCTCTGCAGCATCCCACCACTACATAGCTCTTGACCTCATCATTTCTGCCTTCTGATATCCAAGATTTCACTTTCCTCCATGGCCTAACAACCAAATCCCTGACCTCTTGCATCTGTGTCTTGCATAGTGTTAGGGCTTTGCAAGCCCTCTCCCATCACAAACATCAGTTTAAATTGATCTTCTTCAGCCAGCTTTTCAAACAGGTTAGCTTGTGAGAGGTGCAACCACTAATAGCATGACCTTCTAGCCCATCAAACTCCAGCTTCAGCTCCTCCTCAAGGTTTTAAGTCCTCTCATTGGGTCGCTTCTTATTTCCAGAAGAAATATGAAACTACAGCAGAACCCAGCAGAGTCAGAAAATCAACCCAAAATCTGTTTCAGAGGGGACTGGAGAGAACCTCTAACTCACAGCTGTGCAGTATGAGCAATGTTTTTCTTACAAGTGTGAGATATCGAAAGTCAGACCTACATTTTTTGCTCTTCCCTTCCATCTACCTCCTTGCTGTCAGTTTTTATAAATATCTTTCTTATAGTTCTCAATTTTTTTGATTAGCCTTTTTGAACTCTCTTACCAGCCTGCTGCTCTGTAATTACCATTAGCATAAGTGCAGCCAGCCTGGCCAAACCTATGGCATGAACCTGCTCCTCTCTACGAGCAAGGCAGTGAGCGGTGCCTGTGCCAATCTGCTCCAGTAATTCACATTTTCCTGAGGAAGATCTTTGGTGGCTGCTGGCAGTGCATCATCCAGGACCGCTGTGGTAAGTAAAAGAATACTGTTTATCATTGTGACAAGTCCCTTCCCTCTGCCAGCAGAATCACCTGACTTGGGAAAGGAAACCATGGGTTCATCAGAAGCAGAGACATTGCAGGTATCCAGGTCTAGTAAAACTGGTAAGTATATTATGTTGGCTAGAAAACTTGTAAAATCTCCTTCATAAAAAAATTGCATAGATGTGACTGTGCCAGCCCACAGCCTGTAGCTGTTCTCAGATCCTGTCTTAAAAGCCATTGAACCACATTGAAAAAGGAGATGGTTGTGCTGGTTTTTGCATGAAAAGTAAAAGGGCAAATGTCCTAAGGGAAAATATGTCCTACCCATGCATGTGCTGAGCAGCTTGGTTATCAAGTGAGCGGGTTTACTCCCTTCAGACTGATCTCTGCCCTGCCATTGCTTGGCTGGGAGTCAGGCTACAGCTTCCAAACCATGCATGAGGGAACGCTGGGTCTGTACAGCATTTAGGGCTAAAGCTGTTTCCCTGCAAAGAGCCCCACATGCATCAGGGTGCAGGATGAAGTCCTTGCATACCGTGCTTTTACAGGTATGCAAAGTCCTGTAACAATAATGGAAAAGCTGCAGCAACAGCAGCACAGCAAAAGAAGTTTCCTTTGTACTTAATATCTGGGGTAAAATTCTTGGGTGAAATGGCTGTCTTTGCTTTAAAGAAGTTCCCATTCTTGTGATCCCTCTGAGAACTAGAAGTCTGATTAGAAGACCTCTTCCTTTAATAAATAAATATCTCAGTGTCTGAATGCTGTCTTGGCAAGAAAGACAGAGAATTGTTGCTAAGTTTATGTATTCTATGCTGTAATAATATACACATAAATTGGAAATGCACAGAGGTTTTTTGTTTATTCTGAACTTATCACATTTCAGAAATACAAATTTCCATTAAAACAGGAAACTCAACTGTTCAGAATTCTCTAGGACAACATAATTTTTTCTAAATAGTGGTTGAGATATCTAACTATTGACACATTATTTTTCCCCTTCTTCCCATTTTCACAGCATAAAACACTCACAGAAGAAGCCTCCAGTAATAAGAAGGTAAATATATTTTAGTCCAAAATGCAGTAGCCTTATATGAAAGGTAATTTCATGTTGGGCAGCTTTATAATGATTCCTCTAAACCACAGTTGGACCTAAAATGAGATGCCCCACTTTCTTCTTGATCTCTTGCGAATTCATTAAGATAGCAAAACAGTTTTTAAAGAATGTTCCAATGGCTTCTAGAATATGTTGGGCCTTCATGTACTCACTGCTCAGGACAAAAAAAACCCAATCAAACAAAAAAGCTTTAAAATGGTATTAAAAAAAAAAAGAACAAGAAAGAAAGAAAGAAAGAAAGAAAGAAAGAAAGAAAGAAAGAAAGAAAGAAAGAAAGAAAGAAAGAAAGAAAGAAAGAAAGAAAGAAAGAAAGAAAGAAAGAAAGAAAGAAAGAAAGAAAGAAAGAAAGAAAGAAAGAAAGAAAGAAAGAAAAAAAGAAAGAAAGAAAGAAAGAAAGAAAGAAAGAAAGAAAGAAAGAAAGAAAGAAAGAAAGAGAAAGAAAGAAAGAAAGAAAGAAAGAATCAAGAAAATTGGATTAGTAAATCAAAGCCAAAGAATCAAGGTGTCTTTAGATCTTGTAGATGTATTACAGTAGGTCAATTTTTAACACAAATATTAAAATATTTTGAGATATATTTTAGATTTAAGACTGATGGCATAAAAAACATGAAATAAAATGTACCTTAGTGAAGACAAAAGTCTGTAGAAGACATCTTTACAAAATATAATATTATTTTGAATAATTTTTTATAAAAATCCTGCCAATCTTTGCT
This sequence comes from Dasyornis broadbenti, assembly GCA_013397935.1. Lineage (NCBI taxonomy): Eukaryota > Metazoa > Chordata > Aves > Passeriformes > Dasyornithidae > Dasyornis > Dasyornis broadbenti. The sequence goes on from VZRN01006445.1 coordinate 622,224, forward strand.
ATCCAAGTAAAACTAACATCAAATCTGTCCACCTAAATAAGCTAATGCAGATGGTAAATATTTTCACTGACTGCAAAATGGTCAAGCGACCCAGAACTCCTTCTTCGTTTGGGAAGTACTTTTGATTCATACAATAATGATCTCATAATCCAGCAGGATTTTCCTGTATTGAGGAGGGTAATGACAAACCCAGTGCAGAAACCTGCTAGATAATCTGAGGGAAATTTCAAGTATCTGTGACTTGCCCTCAGACTACTATCCCTGCGCAAATGCACAGAGCAACTCTGGGAGGTCTGCTAGTTTTCAGAGCTGGGATCACCTTGACCTTGCCTCCTAAATCTGAGGTGCAATCTGGTAGAGCAAAGAGCAGTAGTTCAATTTCTCTTTAAAGAAATCTTTTTCCAGTCTTCCAGGGAATAGAAATACTTATTAAATTTAAGTGAATAAGAATATGCAGGAATGTTCTGAAAAAAGGCTGTAGGGTTTGCACTCCTTGTAAACAAAGTCATTCCTGTGGCCATATAGGCAGTAAAAAAACATAACAAAAATAAACAAAAAACCCCCTTTTTTATTGTTGTTTTTAGAGACCTCCTACATATTTTTTATATTTGGGTTTTTTTCCCTTTTGTCTATAAAAATGTCTTTTTGCCTTATATCTGTTCTTCTGCTACCAAATCCCCTATTTATCATCTGACCTCCTATATAGTACCTGTTCTACAAGCCAGAAATCCTAGAGTTTCTTTTTTGTTTGCTATGAAATTTCTTTTCTCTTTTTATTTGTCCAGAAAAAGCTAAGTCAACAATTCATTTTCACTACTCATTTCCCATACTTTGTGTAAATTCATGGAAAGACAGGTGGACTGATGCCCTACTATGGACAACCCGAGTAAGATCTTATTTATACAGAAATTCAGTTTCAAGGAGGCTGAAAATCAACCAGTGACTTAGTACAGCAACAAGTAAAAGGAGATACTTCGAAGATGTAGTGCCTCAGAAAAGTTTGAAAGAGTTACAGTTTTTTGATTAGGGAAAAAAGAGGCAATAGGAGCCTGTGCAAAGTTTGTAGTCTTTTCTCTTTATCCATCAGTAACAGGGGAAAGCAAGCTAAACCAGGAAACAATTAGAATATATGTCAGGACAAATAGTTTCATTGTAAGGACAAAGAAGGCCTGGATCAGCTTGCCAAGACAGTTGGTGGGGGTTATCTTGGAGAACATGAGGAGAAAATCAGGGCTGATACGGAAATAATTCAGCTAGGGCTGTGGTCTGTGTAAATTGCCTGTCAGCCCTATTTAACAGGGAAAAAATATCTGGCTGTACAACTTAGTCTGTTTCATTGAATTGGCTCCATAACTTCCTTATGTGAAAAGAAAGATCAAACCATAAGCGAGTTTAATAATGTATAGACAAACCTGGACCGGGTTTGCTGCTCCACATACATTTAACTTCCATCAAAGTAAATTTCCTCAATTCTATTGAACTTGTTTAGACACCTTCAGCCATATTTGCTTATGTCACTTGGATGATCAGTTTTCCATGGCAAATGTTACAGTAATCAAATAAACAGTGTAGGACCACGTTTTCATACTCATTTAAAATAAGTTTATTTTGAGGTTCCTTTCTTTTGTCTGCAGATGATCAGGTTTGCAGCTCTACAATATTCAATTTACACAGTTACAAGTCGTTCTTCAAAAGTTTAGCAGTACAGCGTAGATGATGTTGTGTTCTCAGAGTGAAAAAAAATTAAATACTCAATATTCAAATGCTACTTCTGTCTTTTCTTTTCAAATCCTCTTTGACCAGAGGTCATTTTCTTATCCTTGACATACCTCATGCTTCTTTTCTTTCAGATAAAAGTAATAATATGCCTAAATCTGAAGACATTTGAGAAGTTGATTAGTCTATAATCACAGAACGATAGAATTATAGCATGGTTCTAGTTGGAAGGGAGCTTAAAGATCATCTAATTCCTATCCCACTGACATGGAAAGAAACATCGGCCACTAAAACAGGTGACCCATCCTTCAACACTTCCAGGGATGAGGCACTCACAATTTCTCTGGGAAACCCAATGTTACTGCTTCACAACTCTCGCAGTAAAGAATTTCTTCCTAATTTCTAATCTAAACCTGCTCTCTTTCAGTTTAACGCCATTCCTGCTTTTCTCATCGCTACATGCTCTTGTCAAAAGTCCCTCTCCAATCTTTCTTGTACCTATCTTGGAAGGCTGCTGTATGGTCTCCCCAGGGCCTTCTCTTCTTTAGGTTAAACAGCCCCAAATCTCTTGTCTTCATGGAAAAGGTGCTTCAGACAAAAAATGTAGTTTGAAAATAGCGCAACTTGAGAACTTCTGAAAATATTTGTTTTGTATTTATGTGTGTTGCATGTGCTATTTTGTTAATTGTTAACCTTTATAATTGATAACTTGTGCTTCAGGAAAGTGTTTTAGCATCCTCAAAATATGTATTTCAAGTAATGAAATTAAATTTTCAGCATTACCATAGATAGGATGATGGCTTTTATGGAAACCTGACATCTGAATCATAATATGAGTTAGGTTTTTTTGGTTGTTTGGGTTTTTTTTTTTTTTTTTATTATTAATACAATGGAAATCTCTCGGCCTTGGTTCCTCTATTTTCAAAATGATTAATTACTTGATAGATCTGTCTTGAGTAAAATCAACCTCAAATTTATTTAAATGTACTACTTATAGTCTTTGGAAACCTTTAATGGCTCTGCAAACTAACAATGAGGAATTTGTGCTTCACCTAACTCTCTTCTCCCTAAGAGGTCTATAAAGCATCCACAAGGTGGCATTATGTAATACTATTTTTCAGCATTCTTTGATAGATCTTCACACTGTGACTTCTTGGTTTAAGTATTAACTCCCTTGGATTACAGTGTTGTATATGTTTGGTCTAATGGACAGTCTTCTAATTCTCAAATATGCTTTTCATTTAAATAGAGCATAAACCATTAAAATCCAATTCTAGAAGTTTTGCCAATGTTAATGGCTCTGTTTATTGTTTTCCACATGAGCCTGAATGAACTCCCATTATCATCTATTGCAATATCCCCATGAGTTTGAAATAGCATTACATACAGCCATAAGGAAACATTACATAAGAGTGTAAAGATTGAAAACCAGGAAGAACTCATTCTTTAAAAAAATCCAGCTACTTTTATTATCTCTCCTTAAAAAAATTGTACAGACACCTTTGAACTATGAATGTGCTCCAGAGACAACATCTCACTTGTTTTACTTTCTTTCCCTTAACTTGCACAGTATTTCATTACTGAGTTTATGTGTTACCTGAACCCACCTTCCTTGATAGAGGATGACAAAAAAAATTATTTCCAGATAACTGTTAGACTAAAATAGAAGACCCATTCTTGTACCTTCCTCTCACACACTGTTGACTGTTAAGAGTGTTTCTGGCTTTCATTTAAGCCAAAAGATGAGGAATGATCTGATCCTGCCCTGGTCTCTTGTATGGGATGAGTAAACTTCTGTAACTAGTTACTGTTGTGGAAACACAAATACTTACTTTAATAATTAAACTTAACTTCAAAATTCATGCCAAAAATGTATTTTGAGATGGTATTAAAAAGTTTAAAGACTTATCAAATACAAATTGTATTTTAAAATTTGCAATTATCAAGAAGTTTGAGAAAAGTTTTCAACTGGAAAGTTCATTATTGTTAAGTTTTCGTTTACCTGAGAGGCTTTCCTGCTAAGTAGGTTTTTCTTGTAATTTTCTTCAATAAGTGAAAAAGATAAAAATCTGTAAAGTATTTTAATACCAAACCAGAGTAAAAATGCATTTTTCCTCTGTTTTGTTTGGCAGTTCTCAATGTGGATATATTCCAACATCAAAAATAAAAATGAAAGACAGTTTTGTACAAACTTATGTTTTCAAGGACATACACACGTTAGAAGAAAAGTTTCTAATACTGGGGAGCAAAAGTTCTAGAGATATCACTGGTGGTAGATAAATGCTACAGTGTCCAAATTCCAAATCTGCTTCCGGTCTGTTAGCAGTAAATAACCTCCGATTCAGTGCTGTTGTTTATACTAAGACTTGTTACAGGTTTTCAAGATGAAAACCTTCCATTTATTTTTACTTTTGATGTTGGAATGCATCTCATTGTCAAAATCCTACCAAGCAATTTTAAAATTAATTCCTATTGGTTTGATGTCTTGTGATTTTTATTTTTTTTTTTTTTTTTTTTTTTTTTTTTTTTTTTTTTGAGATGGAAGCTAATATACTTTCAAAAGTCCAACATAAAATTGCATTTATTTCTTCAACAAGCAGGTGAGTATCTAGACCTTGGAGAGAAAGGGGATATAATTAAAAAAAAAAAATCTAATTTAGGGATTTTATAATTAACTCAGGATTACCATGATCCTGGACATAGACCCTATCAATCTAACTTAACTTCCTCAGTCCTCTTTTGTGCAGGGGACCGACTTGCTGAAGCCCTTTCCAACCTCACTTATATGATTCATTGTTTTATACTACTGAAGTAATAAAAGCAATTACTTTTTTACCTAAAGATAATTTAAAATTATTTCTTATCATGTAAGTAGTGAAGTTTTCACTTTCAGTGCTTATTATAAGTCTCACATTTTTAGCATAATCCATACATTAATCTTGCCCAACACTAGCACCAAAAAACCATTAATATTTAACAGTACTACATCTCTGGTGAAACTATAAAATAAATATTACTTTAACAAACAGAATTAAATATAGTAAATGCACTGTGTGCCAAAGCAATGACTGGAAAAATAGTTTCTCCTCTTTGTAAACATTCCTTTTAACTGTTAAAATAATAACTTTTTATTAGTATTTGTAAATTGTAGTAATTTGGTCCAGTAGTCTAGAATATATTTAGCATATGCAATTCTGTTTGTTGACATTGCACTTAAGATTTATCCCTACTTCTCTTGATTTTTCCCTTGTTTGTATTTAACCAGACTGAAATCTTCACTCTAAAACTGAATAAAGGTTTAGATTTTTTAAGTAACTTTCTCAAGTGTTAGTAATAAAAACTTAGATGTGTTTATGAAGAAAAGAAACCTCAAGAAGGGAGCAATTTACAGCTTCTGAATATGTAGCCACTGAATATGTGATGCATGGAGGTGCTCAGTAAAAAATAATTATATTTTTAAATCATATATTCTGAAAGAGAAGAAACACCAAAAGATTGCTTAGCAAGGGGATCAAGGAAACTAGTAATGGTATTCTCACCTTAAATAATCAGTTCAGATTAGCTATTAAACGCTGTACGAAATGGTGTTAGACATGCAACTATAAGAGTAGTCAAAGTAAGAAAAGAAGACTAGAAAAAAAAATATTAAAAGAACTGTGTGGTTAAAAATAGTCAATGACAGACTTTGTAGCTCCCTGAGCTCAAGACAATGGCAAAGTCTAGCAGGACTCCAACAAATGAGGGTAAATAATGTTGGATATAAATGGGTTTATATTTGATAAATTATTGTTAGATAAACGTTGAATCTTAGTACAAAGATAAAAGTAATTAACATGATTGACCTATAAGAGGGTTTAGAACACTTTAAGAAAATGAAAAAAGAATATAATAACTGCTTGCTCTATTCAGTAACTATGTATTTTGCCAGAGGATGAAATCTTGGAATACCTAGTAATAACTTAAAAGAAAAGAAAGTTTGGTAATGTTCCATTAAGATGTTGCATTGTGCAACCAAATTCAGAACTAAAACCACTGAAAATTATCTCTGCAAAACTGTTGAAATTTGAAGCTCAATGTGGCTCTATCTCATGGAAAAGAATGCCTAATACCATACACTCTCATTGTGCTTGTCTAACTGAAAAAAAAAAGGCAACGTAGGGAAAGGGACTTGGTAGCCATGATCTCAAATTAGGCTGTAAAAACTGTAAAATACAGCAGTTTGCTAAGGTTTACAATGAAAAGACATGTTAAAATACATTTTAATTCCAGTTATGTGCAATAAATTTTACTTTCACAACTAAAATCAAACATAGCTTCAATAGATGATTCACCGTAAACTCTGGCTTTCAAAGAATCCTTTCCTATAGGCAGGTATCGTGAATACAATAAACCATATTACTGACATTGGATTATTCCTTTTACTAATAATTTTGCAATATGTAAGGCTGTGATAACCCGAAAGCCATTTACAAGCCCTGAGAATGTACTTTAGTTATGCATCTAGACCATGAGACTGAAGAAAGGAAGAGATTTTGGTCACAAGTCATATGGCACAGACTGTCTCCTGTCCATTCTGCCAGGGGCTAACCCCCACGTTAACATAATAGTCATGCACTCAGCATTGCATTTGTCTCTGGGTGTCTTGTCACATTTTAACCCCAGCTGACAACTAAACATCACACTGCTGCTCACTTATTTAGCCCCCGTGTGATGGTGGAGACAAACAGGAGAGTAAAAGTGAGAAAACTCATGGGCTGAGATAAAGACGGTTTAATAGGTAAAGCAAAAGCTGCATGTACTAGCAAAGCAAGGCAAAGATTTCATTTCCCCACTTCCCGTGGGCAGGCAAGTGTTCAGACGTCTTCAGGAAAGCAGAACTCTACCATGTGTAATGGTGACTTGGCGAGGCAAATGTCTGGACTCCAAATCTACCTCCCCCTCCTTCCTCTTCCCCTTTGCTGAGCATGATCCCATATGGTGTGCAATAACCCTTTGGTCAGTTGGGGTCAGCTTGCCCGGCTGTGTCCCCTCTCAAGTCCTTGTGCACCTCCGGCCTTCTCACTGGCAGGGTGATATGAGAAGCAGAAAAAGCCTTGTCGATGTGTAAACACCACTCAAGAGTAATGAAACAATCCTTGTAGAATCAACTCTGTTTTCAGGACAAATGCAAAACACAGCCCCATACTAACCACTACGGAGAAAATTAACGCTATTTCATCCAAAACCAGCACAACGTCCTCTGCAGGGAATACCCTGTAAGCCTAGGAGACAAGTATTATTTCCCAGGCGTCATGCATTTTCATCCATGGGACGTTTCAGGAATCAATTGCCTATTCTTGGGACTTGTTTTTAGAAGAGTTGGTGAGAGTGGTCCAAACTATATCTAATGAGAGTGCTGAGAACCATAACAGTGTGGGACATGAAGGTTTTGCTGTTCAGACATGCTTGTCTACTTTCTTTTACCCAAATGCTAATTAAGAGAGTTCGTCACAAAAGTGACCATTTGAACAGAGTTTAGAATACTAAAGAAATGTAAATACCATAGGTCAATAAATATATATGCCATCACTCCCATTCAAGGCCTCTTGGTTTTGAACAAGTTTAAGTCAACATTAATCTTCTGGAAAAAAAATATGTCAATACCTCAACACACTGAGTGGAAAGCTGGGAAATAGCAAGTAATTATGTATGCATCTGTCACAACAGTGCACCCATTAATGGTTATATTTTATGCATTCTGTGTTAAGGGGGAAAGAAAGAAAAAATAAGATCTCTAACAGTTGTTCTAACATGTTGCAGGAGGATAGGCAGCAACATTTTGTGCACATCCTTCAGTTTTTTGAATAACATAACTATATATTGATTTTACAGTTGTAAAAGACTGAATGTAGCAGCAGTGCATGAAACAGGATATTGTGGACCCCTTAGAGGTCAATTGGACAATTAACTGTAAAATAACTGTGTGTTAAAATAAAAGGCTGTAAAAGTTGCTGTTACTGGGTTTTATGTCCTAAAAGAAGATTTATTAGGAATTAGATAACAAAGATTTACCATGTAGGAAAAGAAAACAAAAATCAAACCTACAGATGAGGTTCACTAGGGACAAAGAGAGTCTCGAGCTGACAGTGAAATTCAGACTTTGAGAGAGTATTACAAGCAATTTAGAAGAAAGTTCTTTCATTTATCATTTGCAATTTAATGCTTGCAATTAAGAATCTAAGAGCTTTTGTCTGGCTGTATGTTAATTTTTTATGTTGCCTAAAATAACAATAAAACATGAAGTATATTTGTGAAAATGACTTGGCAATGTCCTTCCAAAGCACATAAAAGCATTCTTCACAGAGTAGTAATGACTTGCTGTGATACCTGTTTAATATGTTCCACTCATACTTCACTTCTCTATCTCCTAACTGTTTTTGCAGAAATGCATCTTCCAAACACAAATAGAAGAAAGTGGTAATGACATTTTATGGGAGTTCTTAGAGAGGCAGAAATGAACAGTTTTTGGCTTGGTTATCTCCAAATCTAGAAGTCCTGGAAGTGTTGCATCAGATGCTGAAGTAAGAGTGACTTTGAGAACTGATTGACTGGAAAACAGCTCAACAGAAAAGGATGTGAAGTTTCTGGTGGACAGGCTCTTGATTTGCTACTGAACACGAGTCAAAAATGCATGTCTATATTGATGGTGTTAACTGTGTACAGGATTACACTAACAAAACCATAGCTGTCAGGTCAAGGAAAGTGATTTTTAACTTTAGCTCAGTCCTAGGAGGGCCACATCTGGAAAAAACATCCAATTTTGTCCTCTAGTACAAGAGCTGTATCAATAATCAAGATAGACTCCAGTGGAGGACTATTATGATCATGAGGGAGCTGGAACCTTGGTGAGACAAAGCAAATGAGGTTTATTTAGCCTGCAGAAATGAAAGCAAAGGAGGAACCTAATTGACCTTCTCTTAAGAGAGGGTTTGTAGACAATGGACCCAGACATTTGTCTGAGGTACACAGCAATATGACAAGAAGCAACAGACAAAAGCTGCAACAAAGAAAATTCTAGTTGGCTATAAGGAAAAAGCTCTTTTTATGAGGGTGATAAAATACAGTAGCTGTTTGCCCCCAGGAGGCTTTGGAGTTTTCATTCCCGAAGATTTCCAGATGTCATCTGAATATGAGTTTGAACAGCCAGATCTGACAAAAGCTATCGCTGCTTTGAGAGGGAAGTTGGACTAAATGATCTCCAGAGCTCCCTTCAACTTAAACTGTCCTGTAATTTCACCATTCTGATTCAATTTCTCTGTAATGTTTCATTTGCAAAATAAGCAAACTTCAGGGGCAAGAGGTTCCTTGTGACACTTTCAATAACCCTCTTTATTCTCATTATTAGCAGTCTGTATTTAAAATTGTATTATATTCTTAAATTTTGAGAGGTAGATTTAATTTCCATCACATTTTATATACCACAGAGACAATGGACTCAGTGCAAAAAGAGGCAATCTCAGACTTACTGGAACTGTCATAGGGTAGTAGCCAACCAAAAGGCAAACACCACACAATCTCTCTCTGGGACTTGATCTCCCTATCCATTCAGGGAGAAATTAGGAAGCTGAAGGCTTATAACAACAAGCAAAGAGAATACTTAAGAAATGTGTCTCTCATTTGGTTAAGATGAAAAATATTTTATTTGACACTTTTCTCACTGACTCTCACTGTGCTTCTCTAATTTGCCACCAAAATAACAAATCAAGTTCCTTGTTTTGCAGTTTGCAGATTGTTACGCTTCTGGTGATTTGTTTTTTTAAAGCAGACTTCTGATATGCCAGGGTAGTAGTTTCTATTCATGAATAATAAAATGCTTTAAAATTTTTTAGATCGATTAAATTAGATAAAACCCCATCAATACTTGCAGGGGAAAATTTCTGACAAGTAAGGGAAAGAAATAATGAAGAAGGAACTGTTCCTCATCATATCGTTGACTATTGCTCTTTTGTGACTATGTGAGTCACAAAAGGGAATTACACCACACGGGATCAAAAGTTAGTTACCAATCCCAAATCCAAGCAAGTATTTTAATATTCCTGAATCTCATCCTCCAAAATTTTCTTTCAGTTTTCAGTTTTCTTTCAGTAATTCTTTACAGTTTAATTCAAAAGGACATTGAAATACAATCATCACAAAATAAGGATTTAAAATCCACTACTTCTCTTTAGTCTTGCATGAATTCTTGGGTTACTACAAGCAAACTTAATCATAGTGTAAGCTTCTAATATGTGGTTTCTACTTTCTATGATACTAAAGTTCTTTTACTATTCTGAATGTTCTTAACATTCATGAACATTTTAATGTAATGGAAATAAAGATAATCATTTCATCATCTGAATACTCTAAAATATGCATCCTTGTGCCTTGGAAACATCAGAGTAATTCTCACTCATTTTATGTTGAAATTGTTATGTTTAAGATATATGCATAGGAGGACAAGCAAATAATTATGTTAATTTTTGAGTCATGATAATTACCTGAATAATGCTGTCTGTAACATGGGTGAAACCACCTTGGAAGTGCTAAGAACAACTCAGATGTAAAGAATCAGCATGAAAACATGGTAAGAAATCAGAATTGATCGTGTTATTTACATGGAAATGCTGCATGATAGTGATTTTTAAACCTTCTTTCAGAGATAAAACTAGAGAATGTGGATCCTCACCGTATAGTGATCTTTGAACCTTTTATCAGAGAAAAAATAATAAAACCTAAACTAAAAAAGGGAAGAAAAAGTTCATATTTCTTCTTACAGGCTTTAGACAGTTTTTCACAACTTTTTTTTAAAGTCAGGTTGTATTCTACTATTAAAACCATAAGAGTATGACTGTACTAGCAATTTAGAGCGGAATGAGTGTAAAGTTTTTATATAATTAACATATTTACCACCCCAGCACTACCACCACCATAAAAGAGACAGCAAGACCTCAGCAACTATTGCTTTGGCCATAATTCTTCTTTAATTATGATTGAAGATTGCTGGTATAAAACCAATAAAATGAGGCTGTATAAGAATAATATTTTGGCTAGTTTGTGAGACAAACTTTGATCTCAGTGTTCAGTTCTTCATTCTAGTACTAGGTTTATGACACGTCAGATATCTACCCTGTTTCTAAGTTTTTCTATAACAAAAACATGGATTATAATATTGATTTATTTCCAAAATGCAAAGGAGTCAGGTCAGATCCATTATATAGAGTTTGGTTTGCTTTTGTAGTTATTTTCTTTAACATAATTTATTTTACAAGTGTGAAACTTGTACCCAATCTCACTACCCACCTGGGAGGTATTTTTTATTATGTTAATCTTCCAAATGGACAAACTCTGACGTATAGAGATGTTAATGTTGGCATTTCAACAAACTCATGCAGACAGAGCAACCTGCTCTGAAAGGGCACAGCATATTCATGGCCCCTATGGGTGTTTTCAAAACAACGTTTTCCAAAATACCAAGTTCCTGGAGTCCTGGAGCACCTAAGAGAACACTGCATATTTATGATTTTCACATAGAATAATTACAGGGGAAAATGATGTCAGTGATGAATTAATACAATTAATTCTTCTGATGTTGAATTTTTCCTTGTGAAAGAAAGTTATTATGCAAGTTACCTTAATACTGAGGACCAAATTTGCTGCTAGTGAAAATGTGCAGAGAAAGACAGAGGCTTCTCCAGCTCCCCACCAGATGAGTGATACTAATGCTATCTCCCTCCCCTGCCCCTGGATCTTTACACCCAGGTCCTCAGGTGACCAGCTCCTGCACAGTGGAAATGCAAATGAGACTCATAGTTCCTGTGCAGTGCATGAAGCCTAATGGAGGACAGGCAGGCAGCCTTGGAGGCTGAAGAAAGACTGAAGCTTCTGAGAAGTAATTGAGACTCACTGGGGAGGGAAAAAATGAGAAAAAGAGCAGGAGCCATGGTGTATTGAAAATGGGCACAAAAACAGCATAAAGATTAGGTGGGGAAGCATTATTTCCAAGAATACAGATGGGACACAAGAGGCCAGAGACAGAAAAGAAAGACCTATCAGGTGAGCAATTGACCAAATATCCCAGACTTGACAGAACAAGTTGATGGGGATTAAAAGAAAAATGTGTATGCCAGGCATGGGAAAAAAGACTGGAATTTTTTCATGTGTTCTGGAGACATGTAAGATTCTCCTTCACTGGCTCAAGTTTTATTTTATTTGCCTTTACTTCTAATCAGCTCTTTCTCTGGCAAATATAAACAGCAAAGTTAATATGACTGATGTGAGCAATTAATTCTTTAAGGTGCATCTGTTACTACTTAATGCCTTAAATATCATTAAAACTTTAGATGGTGAGCTCAGTGTATTGATTTCTTCTCTGAGGGTCTTGTTAACAAAAAGCACTCATCTCCTCAAACACTGGAGATATTTTCAATATAGAAAAAAATGTATTGCTGCAAAATGTCAAGGGGAGAAAATTCAATTGTAGGGTTTCTTTCCTCGAAAATACTATATAGGTCATGGCACCATAGATGTGGAAAAATACTTGTTTACATTAATGCACCAAGTTTTTTTTATCATACGGATGGCAAGAATGCATTTTGGTTAACATTTGGCTAAATACTGTAAGATTTTCATTTCCTCGTAATATTTAACATTTCTATACCCTGCTTCTTACTCTTGATGGCGTAACTAGAGTTCTGGGTACTAATTCCCTCGTATTTCCCTGGAAAGCCAATCATACTCTGACAGGTGTGCTGAGCAGCTGTGCATTAGGAAAAGGGTGACCATGATGTCAGTAAATATTTGGAAGCTTTGGGATATATTGCTTCTTAATGGTAGACAAATACTCTATAAATGTTTTAGATAAATGGATTTACCAATCTGTGGCTTTCTAATTCTGTAATAGCTTAAGGGGAGCATACTCCAAGCAGCATGGTGGAATGCCGTTCTTAAAAATGATGAAGGCCTGATGAGTAGGTACCATAGGAAAAACAAAGAATGGGAAGTCCCTCAACACCAGATTAAAGGATAATCAAAACAATGCATACTCTGGAAGCCATGTCTCACAAAAAGAGAATAGAGTTGTTTTTCAGAGCCCCCATGGCTTTGAAAATTAGACTTTTAAAGCTGAGTAAATAGTTTTAAATTACTAATTTATTCAGTATATAGTCACTCAATAAATAATCATTATTTCTGCTTTCAGTACAGTCACTTGCAGGTCACTTGCAGATACTTTCAATACTTGAAAGTATTCATAATTTTAATTGATTCAATGAATTGTTTTCCATTCTGTTTTTTTTTTTTTCTCTGTGGTTGAACACAAAATTCTCCTGCAAATATGCAAGCTAAAAATCTCCAACTGGAACTATTGAGAGGTTTTGGTTTTTCACGAATACCATGCAGACACATATGTGCACAGACAACTGTCAGTTCTCAATTCTCTTTCTTTTCTAGATGATGGTCAAGCTAAAGTTTTTCAAAAGCTTTTGGATGAGGTAGCATTTGTCACCTAGTGAGGAATAAGGGAACAGTGCCGCAAGTACTGCTAGCTGTAAGATGTATTAGTTAGATACAGAGACTCTGTTTAATTTCTTGACCCCAAATTCACACAAATCCAATGTAACTATGTAATTCCACAATGTAGTATGTCCTAAGATCCATCTTGGGCTCCAGAGATGTCTTTTAATCAAAGCTCTATGAGGATGTAAGAAAACTTGCACAGACAAAGGAAATCGTGCTCAGGGATGCATCATTAGAGGAACTAAATGACAGACCAAAGGATGTGATTATTTCCATTTAATTTACAAATGGTAGGCTACAGTGGAAAGCTGTGTCCAGTTTTGATTATACAATTGAGGAGAGAAACTAGTAAATAGGATAGGGTCCAGCAGAGGGTCACCAAGATGATGAGGGGGTTGGAGGACCTGACATATGGAGAATGGTGGAAGAAATTTGGTTTATTCAGCATAGAGAAGAGATGTCTCAAGGGGACTCTAATGATAGTCTTTCAGTGCTGTACAGTTAGTTATAGACAAGCAGATGTACTCTCTTCACAAGGACACACATTGGAAGGATAGATAACATGCAGAAGTTGTTTCAGAGAAAATTCTGTCTTGATATTTTAATAGATCTCTTCACCATGAGAACAGGTAAACATCGAAATAGGTTTTCCAAAGAAGAGACAAAATTTCTCCCATTGGATATTTTCAAGACCCCATTTTACAGAGCCCTGGATAACCTCATTTGAATTCAGGCCTTCAACAGACGGTTCAACCAGATGATCTCCAGGGTTTTCTTCCAAAGTAGGCTTTTCCATGACTCCATAATAACAGTATGTCTTAAATATGTAATATCCTGTCCAAATAAAACCCTAGATCTAATGGTGTGTTAAAGGGTTAATGAAGGTGCATGGAAGTCTCAGGACACAGACTTGAAAATCCGTACTATTCCCTCATATGCAATAAATACCAAGCAAAGCTGTAGTAAAAAAGTGGTATGTTCACAAATACAAGCCGCAGGTTTTAGACAATTCAGTTGTTCTTCTCTCCATTCATCACCTGGCAGAGGAGTAGATCTGACCCAGAGTAAAATCCTTGATGAATTTCCTTGACTTTTAATCATTAGACAATACATCTGTGCAAGCTCTGTAACACTACCTTACCATTGATCACATTACCATGAAACCAGCGCCATTTTTGGGACAAAGGGCATTTTTATGCCTTAGTTATTATCATCCAACATTGGAAATTATGTTAATGAAGAAAATGTGTTCACAGCAACATAAACCAATTTTATGTTACTATCTTTTAACGCCTGACGTGCTTGTGTCTAAACAGTCTGTGATCAACCCTTCATAGATTCATAAACTTTAAGGACAGGTGGCATCAAAGGAGTCTGTTAATATGATCTCTTTTGCAAATAACTTGGCAAAGCAGCTCTACAGCAGCTCTACAGCATTATAATTCTTCTTTACTGTTACATGGATGAAGACAATATGATATGACTTTACAAGTAATCCTGTTTCACTTTTGATTTTTACCAATGCGTATCTGAAAGAAATTTGTTTCGTTTTGGAGTGGTAGTGCAATAAAATTACACAGGTGAAATCCATATCTGACCTTTGAGCAGATAAGCACTAATTGTCAAATCAAATAACTGTTATAATTCTCAGTGAAATAACAATTTTCTCCCAAAGTTTGGACTATTAGTTTAGGAAAATATTGAAGCCTGAAACCTCTGACAGAGACAGAGTGTAATGTTCTCCTTCCACACAACTAGAAACAGGTTTAGGAGAGAGGACTTGTCTGTCTGGGCAGTGTTGCAGTTCATTGAATGAAGTTTCCTTTATGATAAAATGACATTTTCGAAATCCTAGCTGCAGTAGCAATATCATCCTAATCCCCTACATAGTGTCAGAGCAGAAAGTAAATCCTGTCATCATATGCAGGATTCTCCTGCATATGATTTCAATAGATTTGCCTCTTGCAAACTATATTCTGGGAAAAGTTTCTCCAGACTGTGTGAAAATAAATAATAATCCTGATGGAAATCTGTCACTAAACATATTCCATCTAGTTCAGCACTGTCAGATCACAACAGAATTGCTAAGAAACTTGAATGGCCTCTGATAATTTCTTTGGAAATAACACAAATATTACATGAATATTCCTTTTTCTCCCTAATACACACAGCTTATTTTTGTAACATTTTGCAAAACAGACACACGACTCTAAAAGGTAGTTTGCCAACTATGGAGAGAAAATTCACTGTGCAAGTAGAAGGTACTGGAGAAAATCTGCTCAAGATATGGTCAGACCTCTTGGTTTTCCTCACAATCACATCGGTCTGCTGGATGAAGGGTATCTGAACTCTGACCAAAATCCCACAGTGCAAAAATTCAATTTCCTTTATTATAGGCAGGTAACAAGTCCAACTATCAAATCCAAGCCTTCGGAGGTCTGCCTGACAATATAGTCATGCTTTGGACACACTTGCCTGTTGCAATTTGGTGACTGAAATCATGTGCTTCAAGAAACAGAATCCTTCAGACAAACCAACTTCAGAAAAAAATTCAGACAAAGCAGCAGAATTTCAATTTTCAGAATCAGAATTTCAGCTTTTCAGAATCACAGAATATGCTGAGTTGGAAGGTACTCACAACAACCACTGAATCCAACCCCTATCCCTGCACAGGACCATTCTCAAGAGACACACCATGTGCCTGAATGAATTGTCCAAATGCTTTTCGAACTCTGTCGTACTTGGTGCTGTGATCACTTCCTTGAGGAGCCTGTTCCAGTGCCCAAACACCCTCTAGGTGAAGAACCTTTTTCTAATATCCAACCTAAATTTCCCCTGACACAGCTTCATTCCGTTTCCTCGGAACCTATCACTGGTCACCAGAGAGAAGTGATCAGTGTTTGCCCCTCCTCTACCCCTCATGAGGAACTTGCAGACTGCAATGAGGTCTCCCCTCAGTCTCCTCCGGGCTGAGCAGACCAAGTAACCTCAGCTACTCCTCATTTGGTTTCCTCTCAAGGCCCTTCATCATCTTCATGGCCCTCTACAATCTTAGTACCTTTCTTATACTGCAGCGACCAAAACTGCACACAGTATTCAAGGTAAAAGACCAAAGTTCAGATAATGCATTTCCCTCAGGGATTATCATAGAAAGAGTTTCCCACTTTCCACTTAGACCATCTTTCAAGTTTCTGCAAGAGAAACTTACTTACTTACTTTATCTTACTTCTGTAAGAGAAACAGGAAACAGGGGGAAAGAGCTAAATGTTTGTCATTTCAGAGGAGGTAATTCTAATTTAAAAAGTCTTTAGTTAGCAGCCAATTTACAAAGCTGTTGCAGTGGTATTGCACCACGAGTTTGAGTTAGAAACTGCCCTCTGGTACTCCTTCAAGTCCTTCATTCCTGACAATATGTAAGTCTCCCTCCAATTTTGCCACTGCTTACTTAAAAGAACTGTAGTTATTAGGGTGCTATCAGGTATTTATTAGTTCCACATAAACGCTCATCAACCTCCAAATCCCATATTTGCCAGCCGTGGCGTTGCCAGGAGTGTACATTAGAACTGCAGACAGGTGGCAATGGCAGCATCTGTCTATACCCACATCAGACACGTGTTGGTATGGCCACAAATGTCAAGGTCCTATGTAACTGTTGCCAAAAATCAGGTGCCATACTTAGAAAAAAAAGATGCAGATAATTTTAAAAATCCAAGTTAAAAATATACAGCCAAACATTCATCTTAACAGATCTAACTCTTTTTCATCAAAGCATGCAGGCCAGCAGCTTTCTTTTCGGTTTCAGATGAAGATTGTTAGACAATCAAAACCAGAAAATTTTGTGGCTTTAGAAAAGCACCAGACACAGAGACCTGGGACAAGGCAACAAAGATTGACAGTGCAGCTAGAGTAATTACTTTGTCCAAGTGCTTAAAACAGACCCACTTCTAAGTAGCTGCTTGAATTTGAGCTTACAGGTGTAAAAGTCATCTATTCTCTGCTCTGATCTAGTACAACTGCTCACATTTCATAAGACAGCATAAAATTTAAAGTCCATTTTCCCAGTTCTCATCTCCATATCTTTGAGAACCAAATGTATTTTTATTTAAAATAAAGCCTCTTTTATTATATTGTGACTATCTGGTTTCTGGAGATATTTATAATTGAATTACAAATCACCTGATTTGATATGCTTAGCTTCTCTTTGCTCTCATTTACCTGTCATCTGTAATGATCATGAGACATCTTATACTTCTATGTTTTGCATTTCACAGACATATAAAGTTATTGTTTAAGGAAAGTAACACAATAAAAATAGCACAATAAAAAAATACATATGAAAAATATTTTATTAACTATGCTAGCTATGTGGTATCATAAGATATAGTATAGTATGGTTCCTTACAAGTTTCCTGTTACATTTTATCTTAGAATCTTAAAAAAAAAAATGCCTCTTATTCATGTTTTGATTGTATGCATGGCAAATATCTCCTAAACGCATCAGTTAAAATTTATTCTTACTGTAAAGCTATTGAGGTCAGTGGAGTTTTACCCAGGATTCATTTGTTCCATTCAAACTTGTTATTTAGAGTGTAATTCAAGGTTGCTATGGTTATATGAGACAGTAGTGTTTTGAATAGAATTACTTATTTTATACAAAAGGTTTTTCCATGTGCTCAAATGAAATGAAAATAATCAGTCTGTTCTCTTTATTAATAGATCATGTTCCAGGACCTCTTGCAATTTAAGAAGACATTTTAGTTTAACATATACTTCTTATATTTAGTATATTTTTGCATGTAAATAAACTTTGAGATAGATTGTTTAAATAGGTCTCCATGATGCTGCCTTAGATAAAATTCTTCTCAACTTTTATAGCTAAGAATTCAAAACTGACTGTCTATATCTTTCAGCTTCTTTTGGACAGTTATCATATTTTAATTTTGC
This sequence comes from Dasyornis broadbenti, assembly GCA_013397935.1. NCBI lineage: Eukaryota > Metazoa > Chordata > Aves > Passeriformes > Dasyornithidae > Dasyornis > Dasyornis broadbenti. The sequence continues at coordinate 640,416 of VZRN01006445.1, forward strand.
TGGCTCCTGCAGAGCTGAACTCTTTTATTGTTCCTCATGTAGATTAATGAAACAATAATGAATAGTAAATGGTAACACATTTGCTGCCTGATTTAGTAAAGTCTCATTTTTTGTCCCCAATGATATAGGTGCGTTTGCACAGAAAGACATATAACTTGGCCTGGTCAGTTATAGGGTAGGACATGAACTCATTTGTTACAAAATTGAATCTCAGGAGCCAATTCAGAGAGCTATGGTAACACAATTATTGCATCATGAATAACATCAAATTCCTTCACAGTACATTAAAACCAGTTTCACTCAGTGTTTTCTCAGAGCAGGCACTGTTCTGAGTAGAGAGATTTCAAACACTTAAGAAAGGATCCAGGAGCCAAATTCTACAGGAGGATAAATAAGCAGAATATGTGCTAACTGCCTTCATTTGAGGAATAATAGAGACAGAGAATGTCTTGATTTGAAAGGAACCCTAAAGATCATCCAGTTCCAACCCACTTGCCATGGGCAGGAACACCTTCCTCTAGACTAGCTTACTCAGAACCCCATCCGGGCTGGCCCTAATCACTTCCAGGAATGGGGCATCCACAACTGCTCTGGGCAATCTATTCCAAGGCCTCACCATCTACACAGTAAAGAATTTCTTCCTAATATCTAATCTAAACCTAGTCTCTTTCAGATTGAAGTCATTATCCCTTGTCCTGTCACTGCATGTCCTTGTCACATGTCTGCTTTCTTAGAAGCCCCCTTTAGGTATTGGCAGTTGCTATAAGGTAACCCCAAAGCCTTCAGTTCTCCAGGCTGAACAGGCCTAAGTCTATCAGCCTTTCCTCACAGAAGAGGTGCTCCAGCCCTCTGATAGTCTTCATGGCCTTCCTCTGGACTGGCTTCAGCAGGCCAACCTCCTTTCTGTGCTGAAGGCTCCAGAGCCAGCCATAGTGGCTGGGTAGATGTACCAGGTGGGGTAGATTCTGCCTCGATCTGCTGCCAGACTTCTCTTGATGCAGCCCGGGATACAGCTCACTTTCTGCATTGCAAGTGCACCTTGCCAGCTCATGCCCAGACTTTCATCTACCAGCTACCCTAAGTTCATCTCGTCAGGCCTGCACTCACGTCCAGGATTGCCTCAACCCAGGTGCAGCATCCAGCACTTGGCTTTGTTGAACCTCTTGAGGTTGCCAAGGGCCAGTTCTCAAGCTTCTCCAGGTCCCTCTGGCTGGCATTCCATCCTTCACGTGCCTCAACTGCATCACTCAGCTTGGTGTCTTCTGAAAATTCACTCGACCTCTCCATCTATGTAATTAACAAAGATATTAAACAGCACTGGTTCCAATATGAATCCTTGAGGGACATCACTTATGACTGATGTCCACTGACCACTACCCTCTGGATGTGACAATCCAACCAATTCCTTATCCACCAAACAGCCTATTCATCAAATGTCTCTCAAATTTAGAGGGAAAAAAGTCATGAGTAACCATTTTGAAGACCTTACAGAAGCCCAGATAGGTGACACCTGTAGCCTTTCCCTTGTCCACTTCTGTAGTCACTCCATCATAGAAGGCCACTGGTTTGGTGAAGTAAGACTTTCTCCTGGTTCAGGTGTGCTAGCTGTCCCAAATCATCTCCTTGTCCTCCATGTGCCTCAGCATTGTTTCTCAGAGGATCTGTCCCATTATCTTCCCAGGCACAGAGGTGCAGCTGACAGATTGATAATTTCAAGGGTCCTCCTTTCTATTCTTTTTAGAAATGGGTGCAATATTTTCCTTTTTCCAATCCACCGACTTCATCCGATTGCTATGGCTTTTCAAATATCATGGAGAATGGCTTGGCAACTACATCAGACAATTCCCTCAGGTTTCTGCGATGTATCTCATCAGGTCCCATAGATTTATGTATATTCAGGTTCCTAAGGTGGTAAGGAAATACTGCAGATTTCAATCTTGAAGAAGAATCGAGATGTAAGTTACTAGTCTTACAAGAAAAGATGAAAAACAATGTATAAAGATGTAAAAGTTGTATCTGTAAAAAGGTGGCATACTTCTAAAACTTCATAAAAATGGGGTACTTGAATGGAAGCAGTAAAACCTTGGGTCTCTGTTCAAAAGGACTCCAAAAACTGCTGAAAATGATACTCTTCATAAAATATACTACCATATACAGAGAAAATAGCCAAGATACTAGCTCCTCTTCCACAGCAGAAAGATAATAATTATGAGATATTACATAAAAATATATTATAGTAATTATTATAATAATAGAAGAAAAATATATTTAAATATACCTCAAAAACAGTGCATTTTTCAAAGACATTCCCTCTATTTTTCTTCTCCCTCTGTGACAGTGAAGTGCTTTCTACAAACCCCTGTTCTTGCTCCTTCCCTAAAACTTTGATATCTTCAATGGAACACACTCAAGACTGTGTGAGTTATCTGCTTAGCTGTCTTTGAACTTGTTCTAGAGCTGTAGCAGCAGGGCATCATTTAAGGAGGCCAGTTCTTTGAAGACCTGGTAGTGACCCATTGTGTCGTGCAAGCTTGCAATGATGTTCAGGAGGTGCAATGATGTACAGTTTGTTCTTTTCCTTCTCTCTCCTGACTGGCAGTCAGGCAGCAACTCAGGATGAAAAAGGCGTTTAGGGCAGAATAAATTTCTCTACCCCACATACCCTGAGTGGAGCTGGAGAAATACGAAGAAATTACCCTGGACTTGCTTTCACATGTTAGCTAGCACAGGCCGTGTGGTCTCATTGGCACCTGGGGATGCAGGCTGAGTAATGCATGGCTCTGGCAAAGCGTTGCATCAGAGGAAAAGCAGGAAAAAAAATTGCAGTTCTTGGAAGAGAAACTTTCTTTCCAGCTTATGCCAAGGAAGTTGAGCTATGTGCCACCCAAAGGCTTGTGATAAAGCCACTTTTACCCGTGCAATTAGCTGTGCTGACAGCAAGCTCAGCTAAAAACTTTGGCTCGTGCTTGATAGCTTAAGTACAGACACAATAAAAATGAAAAAACTGACTTCTGCAGAAACTAAAGACTTTCTATTACAGGTAGCCTAAGAATGTCTCTCTCCTCTTATGCTACACTGTAATCTGGTAGCTGTGTGATTCCTTTATGCTGAATCACTTTCAGCTGTACTTAGAGTCCTTGCTATACTTCCCCCCCCACCCTTTAAAAATTTGTCTGCTCAGAAATTTAATAAAAATTGTGTTCTTTAAAATAGAATTGAGTGAATATTAAATGCTTATTCCTGGAAAATATGGTTGCTCATTAAATTTGACAGTCATTGCTTATGTGGTAAATGCTGTCAGTGCCAAGAATCCTTCAGCAGTTTCTGCCAGCTACAGGTCCATTATTTTAATTGCCTTCAACCTATAATCAATATTTGCTGCTTTCAATACAACTAGATGCATAGCTAAGCGTTGTGGAGGAGAAATATATAGTCTATTGCACCTTATATTCTAATTTAATGTGTATGAGATTCAGCAAAATGCATCATCACAATAATCTTTCCATCATCAAAACTATTCCAGCTTCTTAGGCAATATGTCAAAGAGGAAACCAAAGCATCCATCTCTTACTCCAACAATCTTAATGTTCATTTTCAGGTCAAATTCAGTTGCATCAATGTAAACTTATTTACAATAATGGAATTTAAGGTGTTTGCAAATAATAATGGGATACAGGACTGGATTTCTTTCATTGTAAAGCATTGTAAAGCCATGCATGACCATAATAGTGGTTCTAGAGGAGTTACTGAAACCTGAAACGTATAAAGGCCAGCTTTTCTCTCTTCTGGGGATCAGCTCTTAGAGGTTGTGTCTGCCAACTGGGCAAAATGAAGAACTGGAGAATAGCATGCATTTAGAGAACGGCACACCTCGTGGGAGTCATTCTGAGTGCATCAAAGAAACCACACCTTCAACTACATAATTTTGCATTTCTGATGGTTGTTTCTTTTTTTTCCAAGTTTTTTCTTTTAAAAAATAAAGGGCCTACAAATCAATATGGAAAATAAGTAGGCAGATTTTATCTAAAATATGTGATAATCTTTGTGCCAGGGTTATTTGAAAGATCTGGCTTGAAATTTTGAAATATCAACCCATCCTTAGCCAAGCATAACTTCCATTACTTCTGTAGAGATTATGTCTAAATATGCCATGTAGATCAGGCCTGTTCATCTCCTGAATTGTGATCTGCGAACTCCTTTTCAACAACTCTTAGCTCAATTGGTCAGAGCATGGTGCTAATGGTGCTGATAACACCAAGGCTGTGGGTTCAATCCCTCTACAGGCCATTTACACAAGAGCTGGGCTCAATGATCGTTGTGGGTCCTGTCCACCTCAGAATATCTTGTGAATCTGTGAATCTGTAAACTCTTGCAACTGGAAGGAAATAGTTCTTGGTAAAGTCTCAACTTCATCACACTTGGAACAAGCAATCCAATTGACTTCATTTGGGGCAGACTTTCATCCTTAGAGTCCAGACTGTTTCTTAGGAGAAATTGCATAAGCAGTGTGAAATTTAAACTAGTTTCATGCATAGAACACTATAGAAGCACAATACATTTCTCCATGCTTAATTGCACCAAGGAAAAGAGGACAGTTAGGTAAGTAGATACATGAAACTGTTTAGATGGCAGAAAGGGAAAAGACAAATCAAAGACACAGAGGCACAGACCCCAAAAAGACTGGTTTGTGTTCTTTTCATTTCCATTAATAAGGAATTACTATTACAAGGTTGTCTTCTTTCAATTTCTCAAAAGTCAGCATAGCCTTTTTTCATGTGTTACGTCCCATGCACATTGTGCATTTGCAAGCACACACAGTCTGCTGCCTCCTGCTTGCTCTCCTACAGCCTGGCACAGGTATCTGCTCTCAGCTGACACAATACTGCTGTTTGGCCAGCTGGCAGAGCACACTCCTGCATGGGACCACAGCCCCTCAAGGGACCATGAGCCCATCTCTAAACTGTAGCTGCACTAGAGAGCCAGCTCAATAATTTATGCTTATTAATAATGCATCTCAATGAATCATTACTCCTTTAAATTTTAAAACAATTGGTTTAGTGTTTTTAACATTTATCTGCCATCGATGAATGACTCTCTTATTTATTTCAGCTACAGACATACTGAATTATAATAACAAAGACGCTGGCTCTTAGTGGAGAAGAGCAAGATTCTGAGGGGAGGTCAGACTAGTGATTAGCTAGAAAAAAAGAGGGTGGAATAGAGCTGTACATAAACATTGTAAAAGCTGGAATTTGCAAAATGAAAGGAGATACTTCTTCCTGTTGAGATCAACTCCCAATGCCAATATCAATGCAGTTCCTCAAACTGTGAAGAGGTAAGATATTAGTAAGACAAAGAAATTAGATCCATTATGTTATAACATTATGCCAAAGGTAATAACAATAATACAGCTGGCCAGCAGCTGACTGAACCACAACACTTCTTAACTCGCCTTACAAGCACCACATGAATTACAAAGCCATTATATCTATGGGTGCACACCATAAGACACTATGAGTCACGTATTTTAAACAGTGCAACTCATAAATTAGCCATATGACAACTCAAAGCTCTTAGCTGCTATACCATAGCTAATACAAACAACTGCATCCTCTGATGTAATATTGTTTTTAAATTCTGCCCCTTGGTGACACTTTTGAGATCCAGCAAAACAATTTTTTGCACAAGCCCAGTGTATGAAAACAAAGGAGCAAGTCTTTTGTAGAGCAGACCCATAAGCTGAATATGTCACATGTAGGAAACTCACAGTAGGTTAATTGTTCAGACAACTACCCCGTAATTAATGTTTCTAGAAAGTAGCATATATGTCCCAAAAAATATCTGACAGCAATTATGGGCAGACAGACAAAGCTAAAAATGCAGCCTGTTTGTAGTATGTCTGTTTTACCTATTAGGAAAATAAATTCTAATTTTCTAGAAGCATAACTGATTATTAAAGATATGAAGAATCATAAATTAATATTGGTCTTTATGCCCAGGATGGCATGTGCAAATGCTTCAGGCAAAATTTAGACCTAGTACAAGTGATTTAGCAATCAAAAGAACTGTAGTTTGCAAGTCTATACAGCAGACCAAAAGCCTATATATTATGATTTCTAATAATTTTTGTAAGCCCAGCATTTTATTGTCTCTCTATCACAATTCCTCAGTTTAAGCTTGTCCCACAGTCCCTGTATCAGTAGCATCCAACCCAGCATCATAAAAAACATCCTTCCCAAAATGCTGTAAGACCTAGCCCTGGAAGAATGTGACAGTACACTCATCTTTGTGCTCAAAAACCCCAAAAGTGACAGAGTAGCTCTCACACCAAGCTATTTTCCTCTTGCCTTCCTCTATTGAGGCACATGTCTGAAGGAACAGTTGTGACTCCTACATCTCCTTCCTTGGGTCAAGTTTTTGATTGAAAGTTTATCCATTTCCTTAGATTCTGTAAGGAAAGAAAAAGAATATTAAATTTGGTTGAGCTAGGTAGAGCTGAGTATTTTGTAGTTACCATACAGCTGCATTTTTCTCTTCAGGTTACGCTTCACTTTTTTATTAAAAAACCCAAACAAACAAAAAAAGAAAACCACCAACCTCCCCCTCCGGCCCCCCCCAAACTAACAAACCTGTAAAAAAGTATTACATAGAATATTCCAGTTAGCTGACAAAAACTCAGGTATTACAGTAACCTTATATTGCTTGTCTTCCAAAATCTTCAGCTCAAGTGCTCTTTTACCTATCAATATTCTTTTAAAAGATATACTGTTTTAGCCCAGTCCAAGCAATTTGTGTTATGATTATCTAAACAGATCACTCTGAATGTGTGAGCCTACTCCTCTGGCCAGTTGCTTTTATAATACTTTAAGAGCAGAATCACTGATGGTGGAGTAAGTCTGTGGGGAGAAAAGGGTTCAGGAAAGGCATGTGGCCAGACAACATTACTTCCAGCTGAGACCCACAGCATCTCTCTGGGAGCTTTATGATGGCAGCTTTCAGAGACACAGAATACATTTGACTGTGGACTTTTATTTGGATGCAAATGTTAAAGTTATTTGAAACAATTGTTTAATATATTTGAATATTTGACCAGGGAGCTTTTCCCAGGAATAATCATGGTAGTTCTACTCAATGCACAGATCTCAGTGGAGTAAGGGGCTATAAGACAGTTTAGAGGCTGAATAGATATCAGAAACCACAGCATTCCAATTCAGCTAATTACTAAATCACAATAGATCTTGAACTTTGAATTAAATTAATGTTGTGTTATCTAATAAGTATCCAGATTATTATGTATTTATAATCTGCAAATATATCACCAGTTAAATCTCACTGAGTACTGGGTGAACAAAACCGGAGTGCTTGATAAGTACCAATAAAGCTGAAAATGTAATAAAATATTATTTACTCCATAAAGAAGAGAAATCACTTCACAAACAGGATTTAGTTTGAATCATAACAGAGACAATATATAAGATGCTTTAGGAACTAAATAGAAAGAAAATCTCCATTAGGTTGGAAAACTTGTGTCCTTTGTGTTATTTAATAATCCAGCACTGTTTCAGAAAGCTAAATGTTGAGCCCCATGCTGGCTGGAGACCACTTACATATTCTAGATTGACCGAGAATCAGTTTCTAATGTCAGGTTCAGGTCTCTCCTAGACTTACGTCTGTGCCTCTGACAGTCATTTGCAGACAGAGATCTTTCAGAGGCAGGAAAAGGCACAAAATCTGGCCAGGTGTATTATGATTATATGCATTCGAAAACATTGAACTTGTAAAAACAACAACATATATTTAATGAAAGGTTAAAAAGTGAAATGGAAAGATAGCACAGCATGAGTCTTTACATAATGTTACACAAATCCTGGTATGTGGGGAAGGTAAATTCCTACTGGCTACATGAAAATTGTGCCTCAGGTTCTGTTACTGGGTGCACAGCATGTCAGGCTGCTCCACATAAGGAATGAATACCCTACAGCATTTCAACTCCTCCAATTACCCTGTAACTTAACCTTTTTAATATGTTATCTCTCTCTCCTAAAAACAAGTTTATCAGTTCCCAGCAGCTATCCAAAGCCAGGTGGATACTTGCATAAGGTGGGAAAAAAAAAATGCAGTCTGATGCAATGATTAGATTAGTCACATTATTTCTTTGGAATCTCTGAATGCCTCAGACACGTACTATCCTGCCCAATGTGCTGGACTGGATCATGGTAACGTGTAATACCTCTGATATTTTTCTTTCTGTTAGGGCCAAACATTCTTCATTTTGGTTCAAAAATGAACTCTGTAAGATTTGCCATGAGACTAAAGACCCTTCCATAATCCTCCTGGGATCTTTTCCATTTCTTCTTATTGTCTGTCCTGATACTTGTACATCAGTCCTGAAACTTGTACATCAGTCCTGAATCCATTGGGTTTTGTGCTCCTTAGGCAAAACTGATCTGAGTCAAGCAAGCAGTGTATTTGTATTCTTCAGCCGTAGTCTGGATGTTATGGTAGTTAAATCATCTGTTATTCGTATTCATGCACTCAGGTTTTTTACGGCCCCAAAAGAATTTATTTACATTACAATGACTCCTGTAATAAGTATCCAGCTTGAAAGACCAAATGTCTCATGGTTGTTTCTTGCATATGGAATATCATTGCAGTATGGATTTTCTATAGCATGCCCATTAATTGACAGTAAATTACATTGCTGCATCGATATTAAAGGTGTTGAGTATTCCACAAATTTGTTTTTATTACTGTTATGTACACTGAATGTAAAATGAATTTAGTAATATAGGACTTTTAAGTGTCAGCAGATGTCTTTGATCAGTGTTTACCCTTTTTGGTACAATTTAATGAGAGATCATATGTTAATATGCAGCTGGAGAAAACTACCTTTCAGACACAACAAGCTTGAGAAGAGTTTCCAGCTGTCATTTCATATACCAGGCCTGTAATTATCAATCACCACAGAATAAATTTTAAAAAGTAAACCACTTAAACTAGAATACATGCAAAGTGACTGTAGGCTTAAACTTAACACAATGAGATGGATCTGTTCTTATTTGATTGCAACTGATGTTCTCTTTTTAGTTTGCTACTAACCAAAGTTATTCTCAGTTTGTGTTCAGTCTTTTCAGCAACACATTTGGAAAGAACCCCTCTGAGTCCCAAACATAAAATTCTAAAACTCCCTCCTGATCCTCCATATGGGCAATAAAATTTTACTCTCCAAGAAAGTTTGCAATGACTTTCCAAACAGACTTACATTATCCCAATTAAGTAAGGAGTCATCACAATCTCCCTGCAGGAATGTTTTTGCAATTTTGATTTCTGTGCATGGGATGTTGATTGATTCTGAGTGGTTGCAGATAATTGCTTGTGTTGTCAATTTGAACCACTGGAGTCTAGTGTCATATTGTACTTGGGAGAAGACCTATGGCATTATTTTTGTACTGTACCTATACCAACCAAACTCTATAAATAACATACTGGGTTTTGTCGGCTGTAGTAACGTATTATCAGTTAATAATAGTATGCACATGTTCAAGTAGACTGTAAAAATTAAATTCTTGCCAAGAGTTTTTAAAAAAGTTTCTCTCTAAAGAACATCTGAGTCAATTCAGAGAGCAAAACATTTTACATACTTAGTCTCTCCTGAAATGGAGATCCCTGCAATACATGAAGCCTACTTGTGACCCACTGTATTTCACTCAAGCTCTGCTTTTTCTCCATTTATAGTGTGTTCTTTTATCTTCAAAGTGAAGGTGTGTGTCTGTGTTAGTCATGAAAGTCCGTGTTATATTTGAATTTTTCTTAGGCACAGTTTCCTCTGAATAGACATAATCTTTATTCTTTGATATCTTGAGTCACTTGATAAATAACCTACTTAGAAAATGTTACCACCCAAGAACACTACTTATTTTGTCAAATTTCCTGCTGCATTTCTGAATTTCAGTTGATTGTTTCCAAGGATCAGCATGTAATGCATATCTATTTCTTTTATATATTTTGGCCAGTATTAAAGCAATTCACACAGTAATAAGCCACTCTTTGTAGCATTTTGTGAGGCAAGTGTCCTTTGTCAAAATGGCTCTTTTTTTATCCAGGTTGATGGCAAAGAACTTTGAAAGGAGGATTCCTGTAAGACTAACCTGAGTAAACCAGATTTCTTTCACTTCTGGGAGTACAATTCATATGATTTGTTGCCTCCATTTCCCATCTTTGAAGTTTTTACTGCCAAGTGGTCTGGTTTAATACAGAAGGAAAGGGTTTTGAATAGTTCATAATCTTCTCCAGACACTCTCAGATCCTCATTAGGAGCAAAATTAGAACATGAGAGCTGAGTCTATGAGAAAAAAAAATCTTCTACTAACTTGAAAATCTAGACAGGTGGTCAAATCCCATGACAGATATTAATTATTTTCTGCAAAGATCTGTTCTGAGTAAAGAAAAGACTTTACCAGTGAAGGGAAACATGCATCCGAATATTAATATTTAATTTTTAACCTTAAATAAAACAATCAAACATTCTTTTATTAAATAACTCTAGAAAATTATTTAGTATTTCTAGGAAGGAAGGAAGGAAGGAAGGAAGGAAGGAAGGAAGGAA
>VZRN01006445.1:651094-687650 GCA_013397935.1 Dasyornis broadbenti
AAGGAAGGAAGGAAGGAAGGAAGGAAGGAAGGAGTGTGTGTGTGTTTGTGTATGGCGGGGGGGGAGCGAATGCTACTCAGGAGCTCTGTTACCAACTTATAGCAAGTAGTAGCTTTTTGAAAGGTAAAGTACAAGAATTCATTATGACATGTTCCAAAGACAGAGATTAAAATACCAAAACCTTTGCCAGCGGAGAAAAATGTGCAGCCTGAGTACCACAGGTTTAATCCATTCCTATACTACCTTGAACTGCACTGTAATGCACTTGGATAGTGAACATCAAACGGGATTTTTCCTGGTATTTGAAGTGACAACAGAAAAATATAGCTTTATATATAGAAGTGTCACTGGTAGTCAAAGGAACTGGGAGTATATATACACAATCATTTTGGGTGACTGATTTTCAGCCCTGAGGTAGGTGGACTGCTTCTAGACCGTCAATGAAAGGTTGTTATCTTTCTGAGACAATTTTGCTATATCAGGGTTCATTGTTTTTACTGAAATATATTTAAAGGTCTATAAATAATATTTAAAAACTCCAGAAATAGCTTTACATTTTTGCTCTCTCTAGGAACACAAAAATGCAATGTCTGGGGGCAGCCCAAGAAAAAAGATTTAAGATCAAATTAAAGAAGAAAAAAGCGGGAGTGCAAAATCAGCAAGCTAAGTTTTAGAAATAAGTCTGGAGAGTATGAAAAGGAACTTGGAGCATCATTGCTAGAAAGAAAAAGGAAAACAAATGTCATAGGTAAGGCTGAAGATGAGTTTCTTTTCTTTGATCTTCACTAGAAAGGTTAACTGTGACCAGAATTTTAAAAATTAATTATAATGAAGAGGTAGACATTCAAGCCAGAAGAAGAGAAGGACAAGTTAAGTAACATTCAAATAAGATCAATGTGCTCAAGATAGCAAGGCTTGATGAAATTCATCTGAGAACTAGCCAAAGCAATTTCTGAGCCATAGTCAATTATATTTGAAAATTCATGGAAGAACAGTAAGGTCCTAGATGGGCAGAATAAATGTAGAATCTATCCTTTAAAAGGGAAAATGACAACTCAGAGAATTATAGATCAGTCAACATAACTTCTGTACACTGAAATATTTTTGAAAAAAATATTTAGAACCAGACATCTAGAAGACAGAATGGCAACATAAAAAGCTGACATGGTTTCGCCACAACAGACTATTCTAAATTTCTTTCCTGACAGGGAAATTGGGCTAGTGCTTAGGTAGAAACATGATTTGGCATGATTAATGGTTTAGTACGGCTTTTGGCATACAATATTTTCCTGCAGTATTTTTCTAATCAAGATGAGAATTTTTGGGTTGGGTGTTATTGCCATTAATGGGAACACAACTGGTTGGGAGATTACTCTCTAAACTGCTATTGTTATTTCGCTATAATATGAGGGGCACATCAAAAAAGAATTCTCCAGGAATCTATCCAGAACTTGACTACTGCCAGGACCCAAGGCCACTGTTTTCTGTAATGGAGGAGGAACTGGGCAATACGCTTGCCAAATATCCTACTGTCCTAGAGATGCGGAAGACTGCAAAGGTGTTCTGAGAATTCCAGAGAATCTTAGCACACTAAAGACTAATAGTGACAAAATTCTCATTGAGGTAAATGTAGTTATGGAAGGGAAACAGAATGGACTGTGCATTCACCTATTCAAGCAGTAATGTTACAGGATGTGATCTGAAGTGTGTATTGGATGAGAATTACCAGCTCCTGGTTCTGTCAGAAAAAAAAAAAAAAAAAAAGGCAGCACTCTTCCAAGGATGCAATAAAATATGAGAACCAGTTATTCTGTACTAGTGAGATTTCAGATAGAATTTTGAGTTTAGTTTTAATTACCTCAGTCTCTAACAAAAATATGGAAATAAAGGAGAATCTGATAAAGAGAGAGAATGCTAAAAGACTTTGTAAATGTGACATATTGGAAAGATGTTGAGAGGAGTGAGTGTATTTCATCTAGACAAAAAGATTCATCAGTCCTACATAAATTATGAAAATTTGCTACTAACAGGATAGCAATCAATCTCTGTCCATAAAAGAGGAACAATAAGAAAACTGTTCAATAAAGTAACAGCAACCAAGAAGGAAGTTGTACTGTATAAAAGTCTTTCAAAAAGTAACTCTGGAAGTGGCTGTCTAGGTATATTGAACAACATCTACAGAAATTCTTACTCCTTTTGACTTAAAATCAGTAAACCATTTGGAAGAACTGAATTCCCAGTTCTCCAGGATTAGTACAAGCAGAATTGAGTGCGATGTCTTTCTTTCAGTCAGAGAAAAGGAGTCTGGGCCTAGCTGGTCCTTTGTGAATTGCCCTGTAATAGGCATTTAAAAAGCACACAAACAGTTTTTGTATCTTCTTTGATGTAAATGTTCTCCGCTGGGGTTCTTAGAAAGTGAAATAGTGTTGACTCAATTAAACAATCTCCTGTTTCAAGAGACCTAAGTGATTTCCAAATTATTGAGTATGATCTTGCTTTGCTACTATAAATAGACAAAATTCCATTACAGCTGGTTTTCCCTCCGCTTATTTTCACTCATGAGATGAATTTCACTCTAAATGCTTCATAATTCATCAAAGGTAAATTTTTGTCTGACTGCAGCTATGTTACTACTCATGTGAAACTAAAGGTAAATTATAGTTCATGTGTCTATTCCCAATCAACATAATCAGGATAACCTTCAAAAGTAGGAAAATTGTGTCAATTCTAGTCTGTAAAGCAATTTTCCTCAAACTATTTACAGTGCCAAATGCCAGTTTCTGTTGGGCGGTTAGTTATTGCTACCAGGACTTGATTTTTTCCTGGGAATTCTTTTGGTTGTTTTGCATCAGATGCTGAAAGCACACAATTTTGAATGCAGCAATGTAAATGCTAAATAGTTTCTTTAATCTGTATTGCACTGTGAACTGGCTATGACAGCTGATGAACTTTTCCAGTGGAGTCATAACAAGAGAGCTGTGAAGAAATTCCAAGCATGAAATAGAGTGAAAGGAAAGCAGTGGCTGACTGAGAGTGATGCTGATGTAGAAGTCATGATGGATATTAAATACATGTACAAGTGTATATTTATGTCTCTTAAATTCCACAAGAAGCAGTAGCTTGGAACAATTGCAATTATGAAGTTGCATGCAACTGAAAAATTGTACAACAGAGAGAAGAAAAAGTTTTGGAAATAAATTTTTTACCTTTAGAGAAATTTAAAAGCAAGGGATAAAAAACTCTAGAAGTTATCTAGGGAACAGAGTTGTTTCACTCAGTTTATGCTGGCATAAATTGTAGAGCTATCAAAAAATAAATATTTCTATTTATTAATTGTAAGTTAGATTTGATATTATACTGAGTGCTGTAGGAAGCACAGTTCCTAAAATCTTGCATAGTATCTGTCAATTTTCCTTCCCTCCCCTCTCCTAAAAAAGCACAATGAAATCTCACTGCTTGAAGTCTTTCCCAAGACCCCAGGAAATCACTGAGACAGTTACCAGACACTTATGTCCACCTCCAGTTACAATGAGTTACTTCAGAAGAGGCAGTGCATTTTTGAATGGAGTTTGCAGTAGTTACCCTTCCTCCAGCAGAACACACATTAGGAAGCCTGCTTAGCTGGAGAGTAGTTATTTCCTGCTAATGATTATTGCACATGCTCCTGTTTTGACAGAGCAAGATCACCCATTTCTGATGAGTAAACTTAAATGTCAATGTGCAATTTCCTGTGCTAAGCTCTTGCCTGTGCACAGTTCTTAATACGCCAGAGCTGATGAAGAAACAAGGAGGACCTGCGCAAACTGCCGGCAGAGCCCTGCAGCTGTTCTTCTCTGATTATTCTACTTTGGCATCGGCCCACTGTTACAAATTTCTAACCACCTGTGATGGGCAGTCCACTGTGCAGAACAGGCTGTTCTCAAGTGGTCAGCCTGAGCAGAACATGACCAACTTATAGCTCACATGGTTTTCAAAATCTGTGGAAGTCAGGCTGTGCCTAACTTAGTCTGGATGCCACTATATTTCAAGACATCCAGCAGAAACAGAGTGCATCCCTAACGAATCCCACAGTGCTTATCTCACAATAACTGGGCACAGTGCTGTTATCTCAACAGCAAATTCCAAGTACAGTAGTTAATTCTGAAGAAAACAGGTCTAGAAAAAAGAAAGGTACATTCCCTCTTCTTAACTCCATGGAAAGATAGCATATTTGAATGATAGTTTTAATTAAATCACAGGAGTTTAATCAGACTGGGCAGCTTGAGGGAATAAAAGGCATTCTTTGAGGCTTTTAAAATGCTTTCATTACCTTTTTCTTTTCCTGAAGAATGTTTAGTTGTGCAACATCCTAAAGTAATCTAGTTTCTAAAGCTGTCAATCTAATAAGATTTATTTTTTCGCCATTGATAATGTGACATTTGATGGAAGCAGGTTGTAATCAAATCACTAACGTAAATGAAGTACAATTTTGTTCTTTAAAAGTTAAAATCTGGCAGCAGTTGTGTACTATGTATCTCTGGACACTATTTTATCTATACTGCTGTTAATATTCTTTCCTGCAAATTGTTGTCTTTTTCAAGGGTTTTATTACAAACTTAAAAGAAAAAAATAAGGAACCAACTATAGGGGATGAAAATGTTTATTAAAGTTTTGATTCCAGAAAGCAAACAAGTAGGAAATGTTGTTGGTATTGGGTTGTTCGTTTGTTTTTTGAGACAGGGGTTATAAATTTTGAGATCAACAAATTGGAAAAAAAGCCATGAAGAGGATTAAGGGCCTAGAAAACTTTTCATAAGAGAGGCTGGGAGATCTGGCACTGTTCAAGATGAAGAAGAGAAGTGTTTGGGGGATCTTTTCAATGTGTACACATATCTGATTGCAAGGAATGAAGAGTGAACCAATGGTGTCCAGGGATGGGACCAAAGGCAATAGTAACAGATTAGAAAACGTGAAAGTCCATGTGAACACAAAGAAAAAACATCATCATGAGAGTGTAAAATGTTCACACTAAAAATTGCTGGAACTGCTTGCCCAGAGAGATTGTGGAGTCTCCATTTATGGGAATATTCAAATCCAATGGGATATGGCCCTGGGTGGCCTGCTTTAGGTGGCCCTGCTCAAGCAGTGGTGAATTGTACTACAAGATCGCAAGATATTTCTTCCAGTCTAAATAGTTCTGTATTCTGTGATTACAGTACAAGTCATAAAAACTGCAGGAAAAGAGATTCATGGCCATTGCCTGTGAAGACTGGACAGCTGCTGCAGAGACATCCTATTGACATACTACAGAGGGGCAAGGAAATGATTAAACAGAAATATCAGAGTCAAGAAAAAGTAATTGCTTTAAAGTGCTTGAGGAGTCTGACTGTTCTGGCAGCATAGGAATCTCCAAAGATATGAGCAAAACCTTTTCCTGATGCCAATAAACACTGATTTGGTCAAATCAAAGAATGTGCTTTAGAATCATAGAATCGTAACTGTTAGAAAAGACCTCCAAGGTCACCAAGTACAGTTGTTAATGGAATACCACCATGCTCACTAAACCATATGACAAAGTGCGACATCTACTCATTTTTTGAACAATTCCATGGATGGTGACTCCATCACTTCCCTGGGAATACTGTTCCTTTGTTTAACCACTCTTTCAGTGAAGAAATGTTTCCCTGATATCCAAACTGAACTTCCCCTGGTGCAACTTGAGGCCCTTTTTCTGTGTTCTATTGCTAGTTGCCTGGGAGAAGATTGCCCTTAGATTACATCACTTGTAGATCTGACCTGTAAGAGTTCCTCTAATAGCAAGAAATGAAAAATTGTTAATATTTCATTAACTCAAATTTTGAAGTGTTTTCATCTGAGCGCAGAAACTTTCCTACTTTAAAGTCAGTGAACAGTGAAATATGTCAGGTCTACTTTCAAGGAGAAACAGTAGAAATGATACATACTATATTCACTAATATTTAATATTTTGATATCTTCTGCATAAAATTGATGTATTTTCAGTTTGCATGCTATTGGTTAGCTTTATAGATCATGTAATTAAGAGAGAGAGAGAGAGAGAAAAGCTACTACATTGTGCAACCATGCACTAGCTGAGCTAAAGACAGATCACTAACAATCTAAACAGGAGAAATTATACTAATGAGAATGACTGCAGTAGCTTTAAAACAAAAATTGATTTTAGTTTAGAAAACTTTTATAGATGTTTTATGAACTGGCCAAAAGGGCTGACTCTGACCTTATTCATAACACAGAGATAAATATAAAATCAGAATGAAGGTAATAATGGTAATAATGTAGAGGAAATTGATGCTGAAGCACAGATGAATATATTTAAAGAACAAGACACTGGTAAATTCTCTTGATAAATTCAAGGTTTTATGAATTTCAAACTTAAAATATTTCACTTCACTGAAAATCTATTGCAAATTTTCATCTTTTCTAGTGGGGTAGCAATTTTCATCACGCTGAAGTGGTGAAAATTGTATGGAAAAGGAATGAAGAAATTTGACAAAGAAAATGGTTCTGCTAGCAAGGAAAAAACAAAGACAAATAAATTTGCAATATGAAACCAACCAGGATGCTCATCTGAAAACACAGAGGACTTAAAGTAAATAAAGGAAATAAAGAGGGGGGTATGTTGGGAACATATGCTGGCTCTACAGATAAGATTTTTTTTTTTTCTCCTGGTAGTTTGCACTGCCTGTTTGCCCTTCCTCTCACGGTAATGGATTTACATGTCTGGAAATAGCTTTAAAGTCAAGGGCAATAATGGGGCTTCAGAGGCATGGAGAAACTGTCTGATAAAGAGCTTAGTACGTACTACAATGTTCTCTATCAGTTTTTTATTTAAGCATGAGAACTGATGTTATCTCCATCAAGGTGAACAAATTCAGTTGCAGCAGAAATATGAATCAGAAAACAATGTTTATTTTAATTACTCAGGTTTCTTCCCCATGCATGTTCTTGTCTGATTGCCTATGTGGAAAAGCAGTATTTTGTAAAATACCTACATATTAAATTATAACTTAGAAATGCCCAATTTTATGGACTTTTGGCATGGGACTGTAGGGCTTTTTTTGTCATTTTAGACGCATTGTAGCAAAGCAGGATGATGTTTGCCAACAGTAGAAACACAAGACCTGTCAAAGGAGCTAATTGTAAGTAGGATAAATGGAAGCTGGCCTAATACCGGTAAAGGATGTATAGGACATATACTGAGAAAATTTTCTCAGTGTGTGAACAAAAAAAAATGTTTGGACAGATTGACTGAAGTATTCATAGAGTAGTGCTTGGAGTTTCTTATCTATCAAAATTAAGAACAGATCATCAAAATTTGCAATGAAGAAACTGAGTAGGTAGTATGTTATTTTATCCTTTCATGATTTCTATGAAGATAGACACCAATGAGACAAGTTTTATGTCCACATACCCTCTCTGTTGCCACAGGACTCCATTGTGTGCTGTGCTGCACGTACTTTCTCCCATACCTGAGCTTCAAGGTCCTTGAGATGGGCTTTTGAGCATAATTTCAAGAACATCACATGAAAGATGGGCACATGCTGAACTAAAAAGAGGTGCTCATGTTAATATACATCATGTCAGAGTGCTTTGTGAGATGGGGTCTCCCTGGGGACTCACAGTTGCAGGGCCTGCCCAGGGTGGCAGGGCAGTGCCAAGTAGCCCCCTCCATTCCACTGCTCCAGTCAAGGTGCAGGACAGCCAGGGGGCTGACTCTGGTCAGGGATCAGGCCCCAGGGAACAGGGGTGGGACAGAGATGGCCTGGGATGTTAGTCCTTGTGGGGAGCTGGATATCCTGGAATTATAGAAATAGTTTTATCAATTAATTTATAAAAAAAATATAATCATGCTATTTATTGAGGTTTAAAAAAAATTTTTGTAAGAGGTAAATTGAAACTGGGTGGGACAAACAGAAGAGAAAATTACTTCTTGCAAAGCTTCCTTTCTGCTGTTGTGGTGAAAATTCATTAATAGATACTGGTCTAATATAACACATAATACACAAGTAGAAGGCATAATTTCTTGGTATACAAATTGAGGAAAAGACTCAATTTTAGTGAATATAAAATTTTCCCATCTGTATTTATATATAATGTGTACCGGTTGATCAATGCTCCAGGGTGTAATTTCACCAATGAAGAAAAAGGAAAGATAACTCACTAATAGGATTGCTAAACCGAAAGAGAGTAGATTCAGATTAGTTATTAGGAAGAAATTCTGTACTCTGAAGGTTGTGACATACTGGAACAGGTTTCCCAGGGAAGCTGTGTTTGCTCCATCCATGGAAGTGTTCAAGGCTGGGTTGGATTGAGCTTGGAACCACCTGAGCTAATAAAAGGTATCTGTGCCCAAGGCTTTGGGTCTTAGTACAAAGTAACCAAAAAGGTCCCTTCCAACTCAAACTGATCCATGATTTTATGATAAATGTGAGCTGCTGTTTCTGGTGTAGAAGAAAGTAAAGCAGAACAGCAAAGCTATGTTATACATATATATATGTGTGTGTGTATATATATATATAAAACATAGCTTTTCTGTTATATACTTCTGATATATAAAAATCACCTTGAAAAATAAAAATAATAGAAAACACACACTTTCCTAAGCTAAAAATTGATGTTCTTGGAGGATCGATTATGTCTGTTTAATATTCTTCTTGGTTTTGCTTGTTCTCCTTGTTCAAATGTGTTATCATATCTCTCAGTAACTCTAATCAAATACCAGTCCTTTATTATTTTAGCTTACATAAAGACTATTAGTAAACAACACATACCTTGTTCCAGAGACCTAAATGCTTAGAAACTTCAGTCTAGGGACTTGTTAACATAAGAAAGTTAGTTTCAGTACAAATCGATATGTATCAGCTTTATCTGAATAATCTGCTTTATATTCACATTTAGATACTATTTTCCAACTTAATATTGAATTTTAATTTCTGCTTTAAAGAAAAATCCATACCCATACTTTAAAATCAGTAATTCACTGTAAGATTTGGGTTGATGCGTATCTATGGATAGTGGAAACAAGGACAGTTAACCTAGGAGGAATACAGAGAAATTATCTGAGCAGCCAGGGATCAAGTGAGGAAAGCTGTAGCCCTGGTAGAATCAAACCTGGTCAGGGACGTCAAGGGCAACAAGAAAACTTTCTATAGGTATGTCTGTAATAAACAAAAGACTAGGGAAAGTGTGGGATCTTTTCAGAAGGAAATGGGAGACCAAGTTACCCGGGAAATGAAGAAGGCTGAGGTACTCAATGACTCTTTTGAACTGGTCTTCACCAGCAAGTGGATGAGGCTTTGAACAGCCTGGTGTAGTGGGAGGGGTCACTGCCCATGGCAGGAGATTGGAACTAGATGATCTTTAAAGTTCCTTCCAACCCAAACCATTCTAGGATTCAGTTTTGAACAAATGTTTCAAAACTGTTCTTACTGCACTCCCAATTCAATTTGCTAATTTTTTGTTCTCTCGTGTTTCATTTTTATCCTGATAGTGCAACTCTGTCCTACTTAAATGCTTGTGCACACAGTACGCTCAATGGTATTAAAGGTCTTTTCCAACCTAAATGATTCTATGGTTCTATGATCCACTTGTGACTCCAAATTGATAACAAGTTTATAGACTCTGAGTTTAGACCTTTGTTAGTGGAACACCACGTGCCATACACTGTAGACACAGATATCTGAGAAGTTGCTAATTTTTTACCATCTGGGTGATTAGCTACTGACTATTAGCTTTCAAATAATGATGCTCACACACTTCTGAATACAGAGGGAAATCTGTCTGATTGACATAAACTCTGCAGTTCAAAAAGTGAGTTCAGTATCTGGTTCATGAAATAAACAGCTTTAAGATCTTTAGCTGTCTCTGGTCATCCCAAGTGTGCAACACTCCCCTGATCCGTGAAGCTGAGAAAGGCATTTCAAGAGAAAGCAGATGGAGATGCCAGTACACCCCTTTTTTCTGTCTCTATGTGCAGTCATAGCAGTAAGGAACTTTAATTTGTTTCTAAAGCATATAACTTGACCAATTGCCAAAACACCTGAAATTTTCATTTCATAGTAGTTATTGTTGCTATAATAGTGCTCAGCTGTGCATCCAGTCTGACAACAGTAGTGAGATGTTTCCAAAACAAAAATTTGCAAATAGTGTTGCAACAAGGCAACAATACAATGGAGCAGAAGGAATGATGGGACTGACTCCATGGTCTCAAATTGCAGCCCATTCCACAGTCTTTCCCATAATTCAGAATGATAAAAAGCCGCTAAATCCCCACTGCCTAACAACAGAGCATTGACCCCAGATATCTCCTGAGAACATGGTCCCTTGATTGTGAATTAAAATCAATCAGAAAAAATCCCCACAACTTTGAGCAATGTGCTTCAGAAAATAAGCTACTTAAATCCCATTACAGCAAACAATGTTGAAATATAACATATTAAAGAAAAATATTGTTGTTAAACATTTCCTTCTGTGCTCAGGAATGACATATAAGACAGACTGCTGGGGCAGATGAAGCAGATACAAGAGTTGCCTCAAGGGTTGGAGGGTGAGGTAACTTAAACCATTAAAGCTCAGAAGAAAATATTCTGTTTTAGCTTACCTTTTCCTTAATTTCTGTCAGACACCACTGTTATAATGACAGAGGTGGGATTTAAATGAGAAGATCGTAGATCTAAACATTTTCATCAAAAGTGTGGTATTCATTTGGATAGATTTTGAGGTGCAGTATGCTAATTTTAATGTTTAAAATTATAAGTGGTTTCAGATACAGTGACATGGAGAACAGTCACCTTGCTGTAGTGTTCAGCATTGACAACAAAGATCAGTGCAGTATCAAAATCCCTGTGGAAGAAAGGGAGCTACTGACAGATTTTTTCCATCTTGCTTCCATGAACTGCCAAGCCCATTCTCTTTACTATAATGATAAATAATTATTATAAGGTTTATTGGAGTTAGAATGCACCCACAATGCTCTAAGTGTCTATAAATTGGAAAAAAATGTCATACTTGTCTTGGAAAACTTATAGGGGGTGCTGTTTGCGACAGGAAAGATTCATATTGGCAAGGTAGTAAAGTGGTCATTTGCCATATTTTGGGGAAGACAGCTTCTTTATGAGCATGCAACAAGCATTTACATATAGAGGAAGTCAGACCTGGGAGCAGAGCTCAAGACAATTATTCTCTGGAAGAAAGATGGAGCTGGTAAGAAAATAAATACTCTAGAATATAAAAAGGCTTCTGGTTTGATATGCAGAGGTTTCCCACAGTGGAAATAAGCTAAGAAAGTTCCTCTCATTTATCTAGTCTGCTTCGTCAATAAGTACATTGTTAGAAAGCAAGTACAGGGAAATCAGGGAAATTCCCCTCCCTGTTCCTTTTAGGTATCAGGGATGCCAGCGAAAACCTTTCAGCATCTGCTGAGACTGCTGTTTCTCTGGTCCTTGTGTGGAATTCACATGTGTGAATATTTTCTTTCCCTCCCCCAAGTCCTTCCACTTCAGAAATACAATTGCCAGGGGCAATTCAAACCCTAACTGTAAAGTTTGTTATATGTAACTTGGTAGTTTTTCCTGAATGCTGTCAGCTCTCTTTTTGAATGTTTACTTATTGACCCAATAAATGCTGTAGATAGCTGGAACTGGATCTAAAAGTATATGCCCTGTAGCTGGAATCCACAGCATGCCACAGAAAGCTGCATGTGGTGCAAGAAAACACACCTCATTCCTCTTCATACATTTTCTTCCCTAAAATATACTCATTGGATTTAAAAAAAAAAAAAAAAAAAAAAAATTGTTTTAATTCTACTCTCAGGTCATTCATAGAAAATGTCAACTTTTATACCAACTTACTTAGCTGATACATCCAACATTTAAAAAAAATTCATTTGTTTGGAACATGGTACTAGTAACATCAAGGTTGTGGGTTCAATCCTCATATGGGTCATTTATTTAAGAGCTGGACTCAATGATCCTTGTGGGTCCCTTACAAATCAGAGTCTTCTGTGAATTTGTGAATTTTACCTAGCTTATGTAGGAGAAAATTTTCTTGTAGTGGAGGCACAATTGCAGCATAATGAATGACTTGTAGAAATGCAATCTGTCATACCCTAAAGTCTGGAGAGTGTTTCTCTTTAGAAATTTTACCTGCTGTCTTCAAGATATCTAGAATGAGACAAATTCAAACAATTTAAGAAATAAAAATATCTTTTCTTCAAAGATATTTTTGAATGAAGAATAAATAATCAAGAATAAAGAGTGTATATTCTTTATCCTAAAGCAGGCATCTTTCTTCTGTTGCTGATTATGAAATCTACAGACAAGTTTTTCATTCATTCTTTTTGCTATGCTGTCAACTAACATGAAGAAAATTATTCTTTTTTGGCATTACCCACATGAATAACTCTTTGGATAACAAACAAATCATTATTATTTTTAAACTGTATTTCAGCATGAGTTTTTACCTTCAAATATTCATTTTGAACATCAGCATGTCCAGCACAACAATTCTAGACACCCATGCAAATGCAGTGGAATGCTTAAGGATAAGGAATGAAACTGCATATTCTTTACAGGATAACAAAATATGTTTTGATTGATCAAGCATGTAAGAAGATCATGAAAGTGATGTGAATAATTAGATTTATAACTGGAAGAGTTTCTGCAGTAGCATTTTCCTCACAAATACTTTGTTCTTCAGAGGTAAAGTAGCCTGGACTGGAAATTCTTCACAGTTCCAGTACCAAGCTAGAAGGTGTTGTGTTCATAGCTCAGAAACATGCTATTTCACTAGCACCTCACTGTGTATTTCTTAGGTTTTCCTTTTATTCTGGTTTTAAACAGCTTACCTACTCCAGATTTTACCTAAACTCATATTCCCAAACATGCTTAATAAAATTTTTTGGACCAATAAAGATTTTTTTCTGTTTATAACTGAATAACATTTTAATATTAACTTTGATTCCTAGTTACCTACTATCTCTACCTACTCATATTCTGGTAGTCAGTATACAAGATCAAAAATGGAATGGAGGCTTGTGATACGTTAGTCATAAGTTATGTTACTCATTTATACTCTTGGTCATGAAAGGATTGATTTTGAAAATTCTCTTTCAACTTTGGTTAAAATTTCTCAAGAGACCTTGAGGAAGAAATCTTAAATCTTGGTATTCAGTTTTATATTTTACTACTTACTGAGTTAAATGAAATATGATAAAACCTTACCTTGAAAGAGTGACAGTAAATCAAGCAGTGAGGTATAGCTAACAATAGCTCTAGGAAAGTCAGAAGAAGTCAATTTTGTTTTCATTCCCTTTGGAGGCCCTGTCTTGCTCTGCACTACATACAGATCTATGCTAAAATACTGGTGTTCGTTCTTGGTTTCAACTATTTTATTACACATCAATTGAAATTATATTTTCTGCTTGACAAGGGAACCTCTTTGCTTATCCCAGCAATCTCAAAGTCAGAACAGAAAAAAAAAAAAATATTTCAGTGTCATTAAAAGAGAAGAGATTTCCACAGAGGAAGATGTAATTAATTGTTACTCTCTAGCCTCTGGGCTGGAGATATCTTGCTCTAAAATATGGCATTCATGGTGTTGACAATATAGCTAAGTCAGGGATCCTGAAGACTAGGTTGCCAGAGAAAAGCTAGACAGAACAAAAAAATGATGCACAAGCAAAGCCATCTTGGCCACAGGATTTCAAATATTCACAGTGGCTGTCAGTGCAGTAAATAGGCTTCCCTCATACTTTAACAAGGGCAAGATTTTGAGGTGTGATACTTACTTTAAGGAGAAAACCATATGTAAGTTATCTTACACTACTAAGCCTTCATCTACATCTACGCTAGAAAGTTAAGTGGCACCAGGAACTTTCTTGGACACCATGGTAGTCTGTGTACTTGTACTGTGAGAACAGTCCCTGGGACCCTCTTGGGTCTGATACGAATGACGGTAACCAAAAAAATCCCTGGGCATAGTAAGGACTGAGCGTAGACCAGGGGCTGTTCCCGGTAAGTAGTTTACATGAGGCCATGCTGTTTGAGAAGTGGGTTGGCATCACAGAAACCATTCCATGCCAGTTGGCCTCCGTGCCAGAGATGACATCCTGGTCCCATTTACTTCCCTAATACAGACATAGCCCTCATGCCCATTAGCTATTCCCACTTGCTATGGCCATAGCTGTTCTGTGGTGTGTCCTAACTTGGAAAGAGTAACAACCCTCAAAAAAGATATAGAATGTAAAAGGCTTTTCTATAATGGACTAACATTTTTTTTTTCTATTATGCTCATTTAAAAATTGAAAGTGGCATTGTTTTGTCCTTATTTGTTAAATTAACTTCTTTGGAATAAAATTTTTGGTGTAAGTCTAATCACTCCCCTTACTTATTAGGAAATGTCATGATTTTCTCAAATTTAGCTCAGTATACCTGCAAAAATTGGCTGGTAGTTCCTAGTAGGTCACTTCTGAATACCAGAAATACTTTCCTGGAAAGTATTTGTTTCCATGGTTTCCATGAAAGTATTTGTTTTCTGAAATTCAGCTATACCAAGTCAGATTATTATTATTATTAATAATAATAATAATAAACTGTATTGGAAACAAACAAACAATAACACACATAAAACCCCAAAACAATATAATGAATCAAATCAATATGATAATCAGAAAATATGGACTGAAGTTGCTTAAGCTTAAGCTTCAGACAGCTCTTTCCTCACTAATGTGAAACCATTATCATAGCTGGAGATACTTAGCACTTCTTGTCCCAGCACTGAAAAAACTTGGTTTCACAGCAAACAGCTGTTTCTGCATGAAAACCAAACATGACAAAGACAGTTAGGAAAAAACGGTTTCAAAATGTTCAATATGAAAAGCGGTTTTTTTTCCAGACTTGGTGAGCCTCCAGCTGTTATGCTGAACAGATCAACATTGTTTTCCCATGAAGGTTGATTTATAGAATAGGAATGAATGACCATTCATTTTGCTCCTGGAAAGGACATATTTGCCCCCCAGACAGTTATTCTTTTATATGATCATGTTGAGCTCAGGAGGAAAGAGCAAAAGTACTAGTCAGAATCCTGCCATAAAACTGCAACTTGAGGCAAAATTTAACAGTGTTCATCTCGCTAATTACAAATTTGGTAATTTTTCTTTTGCATGGATGAAAAAATCCAAAGTAGAATTAATTTGCAAAGTGCACACTTGCTGCTTTACAGTGGGCAAAATCTTTACAGTACATTAGGCAGAGAGTTTCAAATGTTGTATTCCACTCCAGCAAGGAACCTTAGAAGGTCATATCTCTTGTTCCTCCCACTGCTTACAGCCACGATAACAACACATTGCAGACACAAGGCTGGTGTAGCCTATTATTCAGGGATCCCTCTAATGCAAGGAAATTGCTAAGGGGAAAGGTGGAGAGGCTAGATAGACCTGAATCAGCTCCTTCTTTTTCATCCTGTTTCCCCAGCTGAATCACCTTGAAAGCGAGGCAAAAATTTGGCAGTTTTTTAACCCCTCTGATCCACAACTTTTGAAACACATCGTTCTGCCAGACACAACTAGAACAGTCTTTGAAGCTAATGAAACTTGTGTTCTGAGTCCTACTTCTACATAAAGATGGTGTTATACCACATCTATCTCCTTCTCAGTTCTCTGAAGTTTTAATGTAATTTAATTTTGTAGCAGTAGAAAAGGATCTCATTCCATTTCTCCAAATTAGAAAGTCTGTCTAGTAGTAACCTCTACTCCTGTGCAAATGGGCACATTGAGACAACATGTATGTATGGAACAGCACTTCCAAACTATTAAAATATTTTCCTCTGCTAAGGAATGGAAGATACTGAAAGGAACAGTCATAAAACACTCATTTGCAGTGTGTGGAAGAAAAGCGTAAGCCTTTACTCATGGGTAAGCCAAAATAAAAGTATAGAGTAAGCTGAAAGGTGTAGAGTAGGATGATGGAGAATATTTGTAAATTGTCTTTTATCTCCAAAGAATCTACCTTCTATGGTACACATGCCAGCCACCTTCCTGGCTGAGTCTGCTCTTCACATTGTTATCCTTCTTCTGTGACTCAGAATCCTTCTGTTTCTGTATTCCAGGATTTTTCATAGAATCATAAAATGTCTTCATTTGGAAGGGACTTTAAAGACCATCTAGTTTCAACCCCCTTCCGTGGGCAGGGACACCTTTCACTAGTCAGGTTGCTCAGAGTTCCATCTAACCTGGCCTTAAACACTTTCAGAGATGGGTTCTCTGGGTAGCCTGTTGCTGTGCCTCAACACCTTCACAGAAAAGACTTTTTTCTACTGCCTAATCTAAACCTACTCTCAGTTTGAAGCCATTTCCCTTTGTCCTGTCACTACATGCCCTTGTACAAAGCTTCTTTTCATCTTTCTTGTAGGATCTCTTCAGGTACTGGAAGGCTTCAACTATGTGACCCCAAAGTTTTCTCTTCTCCAGGTTGAACAATTCCAATTCTCTCAGCCTTTCCCCGTAAAGAAAGTGCTCCATCACTCTATCTTGGTGATCCTTCCCTGGACTAGATTGAATAGGTTAATATCCTTCCTATGCTGGAGACTCCAGACCTGGATGCAGCACTCCAAATTGGGTCTCACCAGAGCAGAGCAGAGGTGCAGAATCCCCTCTCTCCCCTGCTGCCCACGCTGCTCTGGATGCAGCCCAGGTCACAATTGCCTTTCTGCGCTGCAAGTGCACATTGCCAGGGCATGTCCAGCCTCTCACCCACCAGCAACCCAAGTCCTTCTCACAGGGCTGCTCTCCATCTGTTCATCCCCAGCCTGTGTTGATACTGGGGGTTGCCCCAACCCAGGTGCAGCACTTTGCACTTGGTCTTGTTAAACCTCATGAGATTCCCATGGGCCCACTTCCCAAGCTTGTCCAGATTCCTCTGGTTGTCATCCTCTCCTTCAGGTGTGTCAACCACACCACTCAGCTTGATGTCAACTGCAAATTTGCTGAGGGTACACTCAATCCCTACATCTATGTCATTAATGAAGATATAAAATAGTAGTGGTCACCATATGGACCCCTGAGGGATCCCACTTTTCTGCCTTCTATCAGCAATGCTTTGCACCACCTTTCCCCTAGTCCCTCAGTTATTGATGATGGTGCTGTCTGTTGAATATGATTAGAAGGAAAATTTGACACACTGTTTTCTTGAAACTTTCTCTCTTTGTAATTTTTATCATTTTGAGCTTGCTCTGTTCTCAGCCAAGGAATCTTCCTCCGCATCCTCACTTATACCTCTAGCCTGTGATGAAAATTTGTCATCTTTGAATCACTGTTGGAATACAATGTTTTCTTCTCTGTCCCTTTGTTTTTTCTCTACCAGGATTTGACAACATATTACACAGTTACACAGTATTATCTTTTGAAATCTTCTGGATTCTCTCCATGTCAACTGGAATGGTCAGGACCTGACTGTGTTGTCAGTGAGTGTTTGCAACACAGGTGTTTACATCTGAGACACTCACTTTCAGGTTTTCCAGAATTTCCACCCAACAAGGCATAGTTTATCTCAGCCTAAAGAAGACACCTACATTTTGTCACATGAATCATACCCTAAACACCACTGCCTATGCTAACAAAAATTCTGTTGACTGTGATGGAAGCCTACAAAACCAACTCAGATGTAGAAATATGTGTTATAATCCTCAAAGTCAGCTGTGAGAAATGCCGCACTCTGAATTGCTCTGGTTTTTTTCCACCCTTTATAACAAACAGATTTTTAATCAAGCCAAAACTTATTGCATGATTGGTGTTGGACTTTTCCAGGCTGATGTCCTGTGTTGAAGGCAATGTAAACTGAAGGCAACCTTAATATAGCTGTAATACTATTTCCCTGGCCTGTCTCTCCTCAAAATTGTGAAATGCAACTCATTCATTTAGCATAATTACTTTTTCAAAAACAGTATGTGGGTCATGAACTCCAGTAGCTCAATTTGAAAAGAGTAATTGTTTTTTCTTTTTTGTATTTGATGTCTCTGTCTGGCAGACAATTCCCCTGTGTCAGATACCATAAAAGACCTACAGTAGGCACCCAGCCCCCAAGGTGGTAACTCATGATTCTCCACACTGTACTGCCCCTGTCCTGCTTCATCACTCAGTACCACGTATTAAGTTGACACGGTTATGTCCCAAAGGCAACTGTGGAAGCCTTTCTCCTGGGTTGGAGTCACTGGACATTTTTTCATAAATATTGTATAGGTCAAGTTTTTTTCACTGCAGGTTTAATGTGTCTAATAAAACTTTATCTTTTCTGGGTTCACAATATAAATTTAATTTTTTACTAAGGTCGGTCACTGGCTGAGGTAAACTTGCTCTTCAAGGAACACACTGATACTAATTTTTCAAATTACACAAAGAATAAAACAAATAAAATTCCCCAGAATTTCTAAAAGCTTCATTTCTGTGCTTTTGATATGGTGTAACAAAAGGTCTGTGTGTTTGTCCATTTTGTGAAGAAAATGGAAATGAGATGGAAATATTCAAACACATGATGAGCAAAGGAACATAGGAAGCAGTAGGGCATTTATAGAATGTCAGAGATCTAGACATTCCTAGGGGAGTCATGTAAGTTTATAAAAGTCTTCTTGCACTTTGGTCATTGACTAAAATGCCTCACCATGGGTAGCTGGTAAGCACAGGAATAACCCTCATGTCTTACACAGGGTCTCACCCTTAAACACCTAAATCCTTTTGTTCTTCATTAAAAAGAAATGTGCCAGCAAGGAACAGAAAAGACATCAGAACAACAACTGGGAGCAGCAAGAGAGTGTTGAAAGCCCGCAATAGCTACCCTCCAAAAGAGAAAGCAGTGGCTGGAGCAGTGAGGAGCTGAGTGATGCAGGAGCGCGCAGCAGCATGAGGGGCTTGTAATACAACACAGCCTAAAGAACCAGCTAACAGTGCTGATCAGCAGCTCAATGAACACTGATGTCAGACACAGCAACAAGGCCTGCAGAGGAGTTGGGAAGTTTTTATATGTTGAAATAAATATACCTGCCCTAGAGAAAATTTCAGACGGAGTTAATTGAAAGCTACTAATCTCCAGTGAGAGGAAATAAGAAGGGATTGGAAATGAAAGCAGAGAAATAAAGGCAAAGTTCTGGCCAACGGAAGAGTGAACAAAATATAGGGTAATCTAGAACACCAGAGTATTTAAACATATGCTTAAATTTTAATGTATTGGTAATCCCATTCACTTCAGCATATGTTTAAATGCTTTGCTGGATCAGGGCTTTAATGTGTATTTGAATTAAACCGTAACATGATGATTTAGAAGTGAGCTCATTTCAGGTTTCACTGACTGAAGGGAGTTCTGCTCAACTGACATTTGGAGTGGAGATTTTTAATGAATGCCTAAGTACTTCAGAAAGTAATTAGGGTGTCATTCAGTAATGGCATTTTTCCCTCTAAAAAAAATTTCCTCATTCCAGATTATTATGTTTCAGATAAAGCTTGGAGGACATCATGGTGCTGGTGTATTATTATAGTTAACTCTTATACAACACACACACACACACACACACACACACACACACACACACACACACACACAGAGTGTATTTCCAGACGCTTCATCAACATCTAGATTCCTATTAAGAAGGGTCAAAAGTTTCTGTAATGATGAGAGAGAGAATACCTCTGCTTAGTATTCCATATTAGAACATATGCAGCAGAGTTAAAGGACATTGGACAGGAAAAAATCATCTAGAAACAGAATTAAAGTTCAGACAACTGTAATAAACTACTTCAAAAGAATTAATATAGTGGCTGGTTCACTGTGTGGGACATACTGAATGTCAAAATTCAGAGTAGTGCAGTTCACCAGGTGGCATTGGTGGCATCAGCTAGAGAATTTTGGCTGCCAT
Organism: Dasyornis broadbenti; assembly: GCA_013397935.1. Taxonomy (NCBI): domain Eukaryota; kingdom Metazoa; phylum Chordata; class Aves; order Passeriformes; family Dasyornithidae; genus Dasyornis; species Dasyornis broadbenti. The sequence continues at coordinate 671,012 of VZRN01006445.1, forward strand.
GTTTTTACTGATCTCTCTCCTTTTTGCTAGCAATTTGTTGCTGAAAGCAACTGGCTGTTTCAGCTGCCTCTGGCAGCAAACCCAGACTTAATACTAAAGCCATTAGAAAAGCAACAAAAATAACCAGCTGGAAATCATCTATGGAAATCTGGAGTTATCATATGTATTTTTAAGCTACATTGTTTAGTATTAAGCATACTAGCCTCAGGAAGGAAAAAAGTAACATGTAAGTGCGCTGTCAGCAGTCTCATACACAACCAGCACATGCTGGGATAGCATCAAGTAGGCCTAATTCTCCAGCCTGAAGTGGAAATAAACTGAAGCAGATAAAATAAAATGTTGAGCTAATGTAGGGAAACACATGGCTAGATATGTGGTTAGGGGTATTTTTTGCATTAAACTATTTTCCCCTGAGGCAATCTCTCTGATGGCAACTGACATGGATGGTATTTTGACAATGCTGCCTTTTCAAGTGAGTCTAATCAGGCCAGTGCTCAGTTCCTGGAGTAAAATGGGTAACAGGTGCTAAACCCAGCTGGACTGTTTGAATTAGCCTGATGGGCAAAAGAAGCCTACAGCTTAATGTTCACCGTAAGTGCAGTCAGGCTCTACGGCTCAGCTTAGATCGCAGTGCTAGGATCCAAACCTGGTGCTGAAGGAAGTACGTAAGTTTAATGCTAGTCTTCTTCAGTGGCTAGACAGCATTCACTCTTCTCTGCCTTTAGTGTATAGCTCACTTTCTGTAGAGTTTTCTCTTTCTCAGGAGCTCTGGAGACTGACCACAGCTACACGATGTAGACAGAGTTTACTGTTGCTATTAACGCATTATATTCATTCGGACAATGCAATGTACGTGTCCCATTGTTATTTCCAGAATTAAGCCAGACTGCAGACTTAGCATCAGGTGAGGGCTTTTTTTCTCAGTCTAATTACCAGGGGTCATGAAACAGGTTTTTTTCTCTTTAATCTGACCATGGTCACTATCTGAGATTGACTGGCAGCATGATACCTTCTTTGATTTCTCCTGTTCTCTTCCTTCAGCATATTATAGTTGTTACTTTTAAGTTGTTCAATGCAGCTGCTGAATTTGTTGCAGGCTGTTGATCAGTGTTATGTAGTGGTAGTATTTGAAGTAGAAATTCTGTGAACCCTGAAAAGGTAGATACCTATTTCAATACTTTATAGGGTTTTATGGGTCTTGACACAATAACCAGGTGGTGTCCATAAATCAGACATTCATAGGTCTTTATATTTAGCAGAATTACCTAACTTACTTATGGCTTCTTGCAAGTTTAGTAAAAAAATCATGTTGTTTTTTTTTTTTCTGAGAAAATCTTGAGACATTCAGTAGAATGCAAACAATTTATTCTCAGTTCTTAGAAATTGTCATCAACTGAAACTACAGCATAGTTTTCTTTCTTGAAAAACAAAAATAATCTTTTTGTCTCAGGTTGTTCCATTACTGGTGACAAAAAAATTAAGTGAAGGTACATTCTCAGCCCTGCTTATTAGCTGTGGCTTCAAGGGTGCTATAGGCAGAGCTAGCAAGTCACATGGTACTATCTTAGGGACCCTACAGCCTCAGAGTTCAGATGGTATAGAGCATTCTTGATGGCATTGAGGTGTTGTGAAGAAACCCCTCAGAAGACCCAGCTCATTTTAAAAACTTCCCACATCCCTTAACTACAAAGAGTACAACATCCCTTAGCCTTAAGCACAGGAGTAAAAGTGGCAAGTGATTTTTCCAGACTTTAAATATATTTTCATCATGTGATATACATAGGACAATGTCATCTGTTCCTTTCATTTTACTCTGATCTCTCAAAATCTGGCCAAAGCTTTTTTTGTCACCCTTTTTCCAGAATCCATGCTATATTGGTTGCAGTGATGACACAAACTGCCTCTTCTGTATTGGAAAATTTGTTTCAGCTTGGATATCTTGATTAAAAGGAAAATTCAGGGAGAAATACAGAGAAAAAATGATACTTATCTTTTAGCATCTGCCTATACCTATTAGTAATCTTAAAAATAAAAACAATCCACAACCTCTTAAATCTTGGATTAATGATGAAAGTTTCTGACGAGTATCTATTTCTTATGGCAGAATACCCAGCAAGATTGGATATGGGTGGAAACTCACAAGACAGTTTTTTATGACAGGTGTAAATATGCTTCCTTCCCTTAAGTGCTCACAAATATCATAGTAAAACGTTGACAAGTTCGACAGGACAGTATTTATACTAGAGTGATAAAAATACAACATATCAAGTGCTATAAAGCCAGGTGCACTCTTCTTTGGAGAAAAGAATGCAAAGACAATGTGAGTCAAACTGATCAATGAGGTCTTCTGTTCAGAATCAGCTCAAAAGGAAAGGATACTGCTGTAGTTTTTATTCTCCAAGTTGGAGATCTGCCAAAATAGCATCTTTTCTTTTTTCCCCTGATGTGTCAGCAACAGCAACACAGCCATTTTAAATTACTTCAAACCATTGTAAAATCTCTACCAAGATGTCCAAAATAATTTTCTCCAAACAGCTTTCAGCTGCCCTTTTGAAGTCACAACAGCACTATAGAGGTGAAAAGCTCTAACTCCTGCTTGTGCTCCTGTGAGTCACACAATGCTTCAAGGTGTTTATTTTTCTGAGAAAGTATTTCAATTTGCCACTTACAGTTAAGACACATTTACCATCAAATTGTTGGAGCCAGAATTGAGTTTCTTCAACAGCTAACATTCCTAGCAATGTAATAATGGAATTAAAAATGTCACCAATACAGCAGACTTTCATTCCACTAAGAATTTATTCATAGTATTTGCTGTTAAAACATTGCAGAGGCACTAGATATTTTATTGATTTTTCTTTAAAAATCACACTATGCAAAGACAAAGACCGTAGTCTTAATCTTTAAAACAAGTGATTTCAGCCATTGAATTTAAAAAAGAGTATTTTGAGGATGCCAGCCTTTTTCATTAACAACCCACAACCTGCAGGTCAGAAAAAGCTTTATATATATTCCTAGAAAATGTCTTTGTTGTCGAAAAAGGAAAAAATTGTACTGAATATCAATGACCATGAAAGTTAACAGTGGGACTTCTTTAAATGCAGCTGTCCAAAAATTCAAGGACTAGGCTAATAGATCCTTTTCTCTGTACTTCTAGGAGGCAAGTCACTTGTTTAACTGCACAGGGCAGGTAGCTGTAAACCACACCCAATAGGTAGCAGTGGAGAGCCCTTAGAGTGGGTGACTCACTTTGCCTGTAGGACATGCACCTGCCCATTTTCTACTGACACAACACTGTTCAGGCAACAGTACAGATGTTTTTTAAATGTTTATCACAAGAGACCTGGTTGGTCCCACCCAGGTCTATGTAAAGTCTCCAGTGTACTCTTGGGCAAGGCAGAAACTGTGCACCACAAAAGACTGAGTAAAACTCAAATGAGTTTTACGTATCAGATGATATAAAATGCCTGTGGTGGCAAAGGCATTCATGTTAATCGTGAGATTTTCATTGCCTACATTTCTGGAGGATGCTGATATTCAGTCTCTAAGCAGTAAGACATTAAAGGGGAAGACACTGAAGGATTCTGAAACCTATGTTTTTTCCTAACCATTTTCCTTTTCCAGAAAATCTTTTATCAATTCCATTAGCCACAAAGCAATACTTGCAACTACTATTTTGATTAGCTTTTGTAAGTCAACAAGAGAATAAATAACACAACCAAAGGAATTTCTCCACTTACTTGATTTGGAAGTTTTCTAGGTCACATCTGCTCCCATCGGCTTCTACCATGTTCAGATACTAAACCATCTGGGACATAATGAGGAAGATATACACAAGGGAATTCTTACAGAGGAATATCATAAAGTGGGTCATTCTCTAAACCTCTTCAGTGGAAAACTAAGCAGAAATTGGCCTATACAATAGAAGAGCATGAAATATACTTGGATGAGTGACACTGCATCAGTGTGGATCTGAAGGTACGAGTGTGCAGAATGCATAGTTTGCAATCTCCTGTAAGTAATTGCATTGACTCACAAGCGTGGGGGGCATGTTTTCTAATTACTTCTTGTGTATCATGGACTTTCAGTTAACTGTTGACTCAGTCTCCACATTCCCTTTTTTGTAGATACAATTTGGAAGAATTTTTTCCTTGCTACCTACAAGGTAGATGGATATTCACAGCAAACTAACTTTTAAAACTGCCTTCCTTGTCATAGTAAACTGTTGCAGATGGAGTTGTACACTTCCCTCGCAAGAGAGAAGCAACAGTAAACTTTAACAATATTAAAAAATTCAGTGGTTAATGCAACAGTGTTTTATCAAGATTCTATTATTTACTAATAAATAATCGTAGGGGGACAAGGACAGGGGACAGGGACAGACAAAACTATCAGGGAGACCCTTCTATTGAGTTATGAGGTTCAGAAAGGACCCTATTGCTTTCTAAACTCCTTCTCAGAGGAGAGTTTAGGTGTGTCTGGATTCAGATTTCATTCTAGACTAGGTCAACTATTGTTTATGGGGTTTTTTTTGTTTTGTTTTTTTTTATGTCTAAACAATTATTTATACACAATCTGTCCTTTATATCATCTGGCTAAGGTTTCAAAGTTTCAGCATGCTTGGTCACAATTGACTTACTAAGTACCTGAAGTGATAACGAGTCACTCAAACTTGAGCTGTAATCTTGAGAAGAATAGGGCCCCCCTTCTCTACTCAAGGGGAGGTCCAGCTGGACAGACCACTGCCATGCAGGAGAGCACACTGTCATGCCAACACTGACAATTACACAGCAGATAATGCACTTTTTATGTTCAGGAACAATAATACCGTTTAATTCCCAGGACTTTGTCTCAGTCTTTAAAGTACAAGACAATTAAGGGTATTAACAAATATGACAAATACATATAAAAAGCCTGAAGTTAGAGGGAAAAAAAGATATAAGTACTGCCTTGCCAATTTGTTCCATGTTTTCAACAGCCATCAATCTGAAACATCAATCTGAAAGGAAATATTAGGAATCAAGCAAGAAAGACAAGCCACCTACAATTTAGAATGCATTAGGCCTTAAAGTAAAATACTGTTTGTAGTTCAAATACTCCCATAGTAATCCTTATTTATCCTTATTTATCATGCATGTTCAATAACAGAAAACAAAAGGAGAACGTCATTATATTAGTAACTAAATCTATCAGGAGATGGTATCCTATTGTATGGTTGTAACAATTTAGAAAAAGTGATGTCTGTAAAGTGATGTCTTGTTTTTTAGAAAAACGCTGTCATATGGGTCTAGCAAAGGATATAAAAGAAAGTGACTTCGTTAACAGCAAAACTTAGCTGTAGACTACAAGGTGGGACCACTGCCACCAAGTGGAAGTAAGAGCTGTGTCAGTAAACATCAGAGGTCTATCACATTCTGTTTCAGGCATCCACTAGTCACTATGTCTCAAAAGCTAGTCCAAGTTTTAGACAACTGCAAACAGACTATTCCTTGGGGCATAGATACAGGTTAACTGTAAACAGGCTATCTCTTGGGGTATAGATATGAGATATGAGATTTCCCAAATTCTGTCAATTGGGAGTGTGTTTGCAGAGGCAGACAGATATATAGTTAGTTGAGCAAGTGTAGCTGTCTTTCATTATCACATAACTGGTTTTAAAATCCTGCTCGTTTATTGGTTTTTATTTCTTGCAACAGTGGGTAGGTCTGATTAGATACTAAGCATGTTAAATAATACTTTTGACCAATTTTAATCTGCTTCTCCTTCAAACTTCATCAAGTCCCACTTCTGGTATTAGAAAAGTGCTCACAGCATACATTAAATTTTTCATTTCAATTTTCATTAATTGCTGCATAGGTCCATATTCCATTGCAGTTGTTAACATATTGCCCATTCACATTGTTAGGAATGGTTTTGCTCATGTTCATCTGTAGAAATTTTGGGTTCTAACTAGAATAACAGGAACGTGTATATTGCTGCACTGTGTTCTGCTGCGGACTCCCTTTGTCCTCTTGGATGAATTACCTACTCTACTAAATTCATCGCTTCTGTCATCATTCATGCTTTATAAATTGGGAATAAAATTTCTCCATATCAGAATGGTTGATGCCAGGATAAAATTTGTAAATGGCAGTGAAATGTTGAGGGCTCTTTCAGTAGGCACAGATTTGGAAAATCACTTGAATAAAATGAATCAGCTAATGAAGACAGGTATTCAGTAGATGGATAGATGAACTCATAGACGTCAATATAATTTTCCTTATCAAACTCATTAATTTCTTTCCCCATGAAGGTAGCACCATAAAAATAAGACTGTTATCTAAATCAGTTTTTAAAAAACCATCAGAAATTAACGTGATTATGTTCAGAAGCACAGAGATATTTTCTTGCCTAAAATTAAAAAAAAAATACTGATTTTATTGGTACATACATATCGCATGTTGCTGATGCCTTTTTTTATGTCTAAACTGCAACAGTACTTCGATTCAGACCTGCTCAGGGAGTTAATTCATCCAAGGATAATCACTCACTCCCGGCAGGTTGATCTACTCATTTCATGTTAAAAAGAGGGTCACTCTACAAATGCACAGCATTAATCCCTTTTTATTCTTGCAGGATCTGTTGAGAACTGCAAATACCAGAGACTTGAAATATTTGAGTAGATTACACTTTTTTCGCCCTTCTAAATCTTTTAAGTTGTGGTTGTAAGGAAAGTATTGCTTTCTTATAGATACTGCATAAATTCTACTGGGTAGAGTTGTTCTGTGAAACTTTTTCACAATTAATTCTGCATATGGACCCATCATCTTAACCACCTGCATTAGAGAAAGTGACAGAAATGTCTCCAATACAGAACTAAAGGCATCAAGGTGGAATAATTCTCTTTGCATGAATGTCTAAACAGTTACTTTTTTCTGTGTTTAGAAAAGACTTTAGGGATAGAAATTAGATTGAATTTTTTCCTTACTTTTTCAGACATTCCTTTTAACTAGAGCTTTCCTTGGAAAGTTTATTGCTTAAAGTGAATCAATTGGCTGAATACGAAAAGAAGCCTGCTTCTAAAGCCACAGTGTATTCACCACTTTTTGACCCAGTGCAGTTGACCGGTAAATAGAAATTTATCACAAATCATCCAGTATTTTTCCCTTATAACACTCCATTTTCAGGGAAACTGTAATCACTAGAGAATTTCAGACTAAATATGGAGATATAAAAATGCAAGTCTCAAACACCACAGGCTTAATAAACCAAGGATGGATAATTTTTAGCTAAGTCCATGTAATAATCATTATTCCTAACAGTTTCAGATATTTGCAAAATTGGAACTGGAAGTGACCCCAAGAGATTCTATCCTTCTACTTCTGCACAGTACTAGCTATGCCTACAGCACTCCTGATGGATGTCCTTAAAAATAGGCAATGAGGAATATTTCCCATATTCTCTTTCTGAGCCAGATGAGTTTTCACTGATCTTGCCCTTTAGAAATTTTTTTCAAATTGATTCAGCTAGGTTAGTAGCTATTATATCTTGTCTAATTTAATATTGGGCATCGTGAAAAAATTATTTGCAGCTGACATTTTAAATACTTGTAAAACAGTATCATTTTTTCTGCTTAACCTTATTTTGTCAAAACTAGACAGCCCCAGTTCCTTCTCAGAGGTAGTGTTTGTTAGATCTCAGCATACACTGATGTTTTGTGTTGGACTCTCAGTTAACATGCATCTGGACACAGAGCTCTAGGCAAGGTCTAACTGTGCTGGGCAGAGCAGGATTGCATTGTGTACTGAGGCTATTTAATGTGCTTTGTGTCCTCTCCTATTTCTTTGCTGTCTTGACAAAAGCTTGGTTCTGTGACTCCATGGCCAGTCTGTCCAGGAACAGACTAGATTTGCCAGGATACTTAGATCCTTTTCCTCAACATTATTTACTTGTTTTATCGTTCTCATTTCTGATATTGTCATTGATTTTTTTCCTAAAATTAGAATTAGGACCTTGTTTCCTCTGGATTGAATTCAGTTTCTTTTTTTTTCTTTTCCATATAATTTTTTCGGTTGTTAGGATATTCTGAATTCTAGTTCTGCAGCATCCTCACATCTGTCTCAGATCAGGGTCAAGGGCAGGTTTCATGAGACTTCTTTCCGTTCTGTCTTCCAAAATATTAATGAAACATCAAGGACACGTATCTGGATCCCTCCTTACCAAGCTTTTCTTCTTTTGTAGATACCTTGAGTACATTCTGCGGCCTCACAGCACCCAATCTCTTGAATGGAAAGACAAACAAAAGGTGTATGTTTCAGCTCAAAGCTGTTAAATTTCTTACCACTGATCTGTCATGTTCTTTTCCAGTTTTAAAAGGCTGTCACTTAAACACAAAATGCACACTCCATATGGTTATTAAGTTCAGTATGCTATTCCAACTTGTACATACTTCTCATCTTAGTCAGAAATGTTGGGAATTCTATTGTGTAGGCATATTTTAAATATCACAAACATTTTCAATTTTTAGATCAACTGGAAATGTTTGACTATTTTTCACACAGTAATAATTTCAGTAAGCTCTCAGCAGTTTTTCAAGAATACACATGTGAATACATAAATGTGACCAAATTTCCACACAATGAGTTTTTTCTGAGTGTGCATACAAACATTACTACATTGTGGTTTAGTATCATAAAATGCCCTTTAGTGATAAATCTAACTCCCTGTTTATTGCATGAGTTTTATTTTATGCTAAATCTCTAATTAGATTCTTTGTCATGAAAATTTAACAATTGTGAACTGCATAGTTTTCACATTGCTTTTGCATTCACTACCCCACATGCATATTTTAATTTTTCATTTTTCAGAAGGCAGTAAGTATCCTATTAATATTACATTAAACATGAGTGTTCTACAAGCTTTTAGAAACATATTACCCTTGTTCTTGGACAATAGACTCCAGGGACATATGCAGAAAATGAGCCTTTCTTCAATATGGTTTTGTTGTTCTTATCCATAAGTTTGTTTTCAAGGAAACAGTGCTAGCACTCATTTGAAATTGCTAAAAAGCCTCACTTTTGATCCTCTAAGGACAGAAGACAAGTTTGTAGTTCACAAAAGAGAGAGGTATTTATGTTGTACAGAGAAGGGATATAATGTTTTCAGAAAGCAAACTCACAGCCCTATAGAAAGACAGAGGCTGACCATAACACGCCAGTTTCTCCAGGAGGAGGCTGTAGAAAACCCTGTCGAAAGGCTTGGAGAAACGCAGGTAGGCAATGTCCTCTGCTCACCCCACCTGAGTGAGCCGGTGACTTTGTCACAGAAGGCAGCTAGATTAGTCAAGTATTATTTGCCTTTCATGAATCCATGCTGTGTTCCCAACCTTGGGCTTCATCTGACCTGTGATAGCCCCCAGGAGGATTCATTTAATAACTTTCCCAGGGACTGAAGTAAGACTGATGGGTCTGTAATCTCCTGGCTCATCCTTTGGGGGCCCTCCATTTGTCAGCCTAAAGACCAGGTGGCCAAAAGTGTTCACTGGTAAACTTCTCCAGGTCTTCTAAGGGTACTTTGGAATATGCCTAGAACTTCCTAATCCCTCACACTACTTAGTGGATCACCAAACCTCCTGACACCTGCCAGGTTACTAAATGAATTGCTTGGATTCATAGTCGTGTCACTTGCAGAACATGAAGAAATAGATGTTGCCAGATGACAAACAGTGAAGAACAGCCTCTCCAAAAGACTGGTGGCATTTCCCCTTCCCTTAACTTTATCAAGTATTCAGTGATTATACCATTGCTACAAAGTGCGATGGCAGGCTCCACTCCTTATTCCTAATTCCTATTGCTACTGTCAGTGTTTTATTTTAGGCTGAATGTAATTTAAATGTCCCATCTTGGCCATGACCACTTATACCAACTGTTCCTTGTCTTGCTCTGTGTTTTACAAGGACATGCTGATAAAACTGAAACCATCTCTCAGAAGTCATCTTGGGAAATCAGTGATTAAATTCAAATAGGAGAAGCAGGAATTGATGGCAAGCCTCACAAAACTTAAGTTTTTACTCTGTCAGTAACCTCCTATTTTGGCTGCCATAGCCAGTTCCATGAAAGTATTTGGGGTTAAGGTTGATAAGTAAAGTCAAATATCTTTCTATGGCCTGATTTAGTTCTTAATCCTTTGGCAGAAACTACTTCTGAAAGACCCATACCTCTTCCTCATTTTTGACAGAGAAATGTGTGTGTCTTAGTGTTCTAGCCTTCATAAAGGAGATTTAAGCTGCAAGTTCTGCCTACTGTTTACAAAGGTATGTTTTAAAAACAGGACCACTGGGTCTTAAGTATCTGGAATTTCAAGGCTGGATTTTGACTCCAAAATTCCACCTATTTAGATAAAAATCATGTATTCAGACATCTGCAGAATTTCAAAGCTGTTACTCTAAACGTTGAGAACTGCAGTGTTCAGCAATACATGTATTTTGTTGACTGGACTCTGGTGTTCTTCCATTTCATAAAAGGTCTTTTTTGATGTAAAGACTATAGCTAATTAGCTACTTTCTGATTAAACTAATTTCATGTAAAAATATTACTTAGCTCAGTATGCTATATTTAACAAAAGTTGAAATGGAGTAAGGCAGTTTTCCCACATTTTCCTGGACTTTCTCAGTACCCCAGATTTTCAGACAGATCTGCACTGCACTGAGATAATGCTATGATGATTTCAGTTTTCCCACTCCCAAGACATCTTCTGGTAGCCACAGCTCCCAGAAGGTTAGAGACTCAGGTTAGAGACCTGGAGATCCTGATGTCCCTTCTCTCCTGTTGTTACTGTCATGTTTTTCAGACGGATCTCCAAGACCAGAATTTTTAAGGTCCTTCAAGACTAGAATCCAGAGGTTTCTGACTCCACCTAAGCAGTGGTGAGGTGCCAGAGTCCCAGCATCGATGGCTTCAGTGCACTTAGCCATGCCAGAGGTCTCAGTTGATCTACCATGGAGCCAGGATTTAGTTAGAGACACAAACCGCATGATCCCACTCTACTGCTTAGTGAGATCACTCTTCTTGTCAAGTTTAATTCTACAAATAACAGAAATGGGCAACAGACAGAAACTTCAATTTCAGTGAGCATACACACACCAATAGTCATATCTAAAACAGTGTATCAGCATTTTCTGACAGTAAAATTTCATCCAAATTTCTCTCTCCCAGGGAAATTAGGCAAATCTTTTGTCTAGATTATTTGTTTGTTCTGTCTACTCAGTTTAGACCAGAAGAAATTGAACAAATAAACACAAAAGAAAATTTTGCCTCATTCTATCATCATTTTCTTGTGTATTATCTGAAGCCTAGACTCATAAAGTTTCTCAAAGATATAAACAGGAACGACTGCTCTATTTGGATGGATTTTTAAGTGTATAAAATACATTCTTTAAATGGCATTCTAAAAGCCACATTACTCAGGAAATGGCAAGTTTTCTTTTGCAACATTTTATACAGATATATACACTAGAAGGTTGTGTCACTCCAAATGAGAAGTGACAGTACAATTAAAATACAGCTTTTAAATAAATTTTCCTCGTATATAAAGAAATAATAAACCTGGCCTTCTTACTTGAGAAACATTAATTTCCAATTCTGTACTCTTATACTCAATGTTTCAAAAGAATGAAAGTTACCAATTGCATCTTCTAGAAGAGTGAAAGCAGTTTTCTACATATAGGTTGACTGTATTCACTTAAAAGAATATGAGGTGGTTATATGTTCTGAAAACAACAAATCAGAGACAGTAAATTGAATTATGTCTCTGGGATGAAGGAAAAAAAATACAAATGTGCTACCATTTTCTTTTCTGTTAAAAATATAACAAACCTTGAAATCAATTGCATTGACTGAAAAAGAAACCAAAAATTAGTATCTTCATTGAAAGGCGTAAGTTTTCCTTTTCTTCTATAATGCTATTGTAAAATAATCTATTTAGCTATTTTATTTCTCAAATTGCAAACTACATTTTTTTTTATACCAAAACAAAACAGAAAATCATATCAGTTAATATCTGTATTTTTGTAATGCCAGAAATTAAAAACTTATTAGAAAGAAAAAAATTGCACAATTTTTTACAGTGTTAGAAGGCAAGTTTGTTTGGTAGCCAAGACATGCAGGTCCCATGTGCAAAAAAAATGCAATCAAATTCTCCTCCATAAATTATGATGAAAAAAATTATCACAATATCACAATTGAATACTAAATCTTCAAAAAATGTATCTTATAACAGTAAAGTCAATTAATTATGAGGGGTTTTCTTCAAAATGTTGATGATCTGTCACTTTACAGCACAAGCCTTCATTCAGGATGCTCTGTTGGAGGTTCTTCCTTTCTGCACTGCAAGCAGAAATCAGCTTTCAATTCAGCCACTCTTCTAAAGCTTCAACAGACCAAGCAGAAGCTGACTACCCATCCCTATGGCACAGGTAACCTAAGGGAAAACCTTTATGACTTGAGAATTTGTTGGCAATATCAACAAATGTTGTAGTTAAGCATCATTCTGTTTATTACTTTCACTTCATAACAAAACTAATATGTCTAGTAAATTGAGACTTTCTCCTGAAATTTAAACAATTTTTCAGTATTTTTGGTGTTGGAAGTCTGGTGGGCTGGAGCAGTGTCTGTGATATGGATGAGCAGAGTCTCATTGGTTTCCCTGCTCCAACTTCTATTTTTTAGCACTTATGCAATAGCATACTTAAAAATACTTTGAAGCAGGGACCATCTTCTGCCCTGGCATTGACACTGATCTCTAATACACTTGGGGCCATATTCAGAGTCTCTTTTCCAGAAAGTCTGTTGCTGAAATTGTTTTTATGTCTGTTCAAAGTCTGCGAAGCTTAACACTAGGCAGCCTGATTTGTTTAGCACTCTCTTGAACTTAAATGCCAGCACAATTGCAAATGAGCTTACAAGAGCAATTTGCAAAGGAATTTAATGAAGACTTAGTTAAGAGAATGGCATAAGGTTATAATTGCATTTGGAGACAATGGTAACAGTGAAAAAATGCAAAATGCCTTCTTTATGTAGTATAAACTCTGTAGAATTGTATTTATTTCTAAAGGAATGTGTGTTTTATTTTTGTTTATTAGCTATAGAATGACACGATTCTTAAACTAATTTATAAGTAATTTTTATATTACTCAAAGACTGAAAAACAAAAAAAGAACAGAACTATTATCTTTTGGTAAGATAAATTTTTTTCCTCACTTCTTATTATCATCAATTTTTGGGTAAACCTAAATACCATAAAAGAATAAGCTGAAGGGAATAGATATAAGATTCATTACAGCTCCAAAACTGGTGGGCTTTCAGATAGCATGAAAGGAAATACAAAAACACACAAGGGAATTGGACACGGTATTTTTTGATACTTTGAGCTGTGTGAAGGTTTTGCTAAGTAGGCACTATTCAGAAGAGTTACGCTGACAGTCACTGATCAAACAAATCAGGAATATTTATGAAGCGAAATGTCTAATGCAGTATCATTCATGGCAGAAGCACTGGATCAGATCTACTCTTCAATGTATCACATGAGAATGGTGCAATCAGAGGAAGGTGACACTCCTCAGTACATTGCACCTCAGGCATTTCTGTAAAACAACTAAGCTGTAGGTAAGTATGGAAAAACATGTCACTATTCTGAAAAGCATGCACAACCACTAGGTTCATTTTTATGTATCCTAAGAAGAATTCTGGAGAAGAACATGAAATCAACATGATTTTAAAATCTCATACAGATCCAGTGGGATGGCAACAAAGGTACCCTTAGCTGAAACAGTCAATCTATTTTTCTGTTACTATCTCACACAGCTGCTTATGTCCTGGAATTTTACTGCTGTTGTTACTTTGGGGATTTTTGTTCACTTTATGTTGGAGCTCTGAGACACGAGGCTCAAAAGTCATTCCAATTGAAATGGAAAGGATCTTGGTGTGTGTCCGTTAAAAGATCTTTGAAGATTCATTCACACCAAAACATAAATACTAATATTAGCTCCCTCCAACAGACTCAATTACAAACAAATCAATCCTTTAGTGTGAAGAGAGTTGCTGTGCATTATAATGAGCAGTTTCTTAGTAAGAGTAAAAACATGGAAACATAAGAAATGAGTAATCAGTATTTACCCCAAACAGAAAAACAGTACCATGTTGAAAGAGCAGGTAATAAATATCAAACCAACGATGAGACAAAACAGCTGAAACATTTTGACAGGGAAAAAAAAGTAGTTAAAAAACAACAGCATGTGTTTGTCTAAGAGATACATATTAGCCAAACCTGAGTTCCATGCATATTGTCAAAGTATAATCACCTATCAAACTAAACTGTTTAGTGTCTGTTACTGGTTTTAGTAGGCTTATTCTGAACATTAGTGTTTCGGGTTTTGCTGGCATTTGGAGAGTCAGTGACGGTATCTGACATGCAGCACAGGTGTAATCCATGAAGTATCCTGCAGTCTTGACCCCCAGAGGTAGGTTAATCCTCTCCCTGCCAGTGCTATCAGGTTATCTTTCAAGAGGAAACAGAGGGTAGGAGGTAGACTCTGATATCTGAGCCTTGTCACAGCATGCATTCAGGAAATGTCCTTGGCTCCACAGATCCTGCATGTCCAGTGAATAGTGGAGAAAGAATGTTATGAAGCTGATCTGTATCATAGCTATAGATCTATTCCATGATGGGTACTGTAACGGTGATACAGAGTTCCTCAGACCCGTTTTTACTTTTTTAGTCAGTGTAATGTTTGTTGAGTTTCAAGACTTGAAATTGTATTATCCCAAGGCAGTTCACGGAAATGTAGCTACATTATTGCAGTATCACTGCTCCTAGTCAGACACCAATATAACTGCTAACTGTGATGAAACTCTGCCCTCATGCTGGAAGTGTTTTGTTTTTCTCTACACCTTGTTTCATCTCAGATCATGGAGTGTAATAGCATTGTACCTTGTTTGTAGGGAAAACAATAAAGGTACTACCTAGGTGATGTATAGCTAAACAGCAACAGCAAGGACAGCACAGGGGCCCAGTACACCTGGCAGCAATTTCTCTGTAGTCATGCCAGACAAGAAATCTGAGAGGCTTTGTCAGGTGGGAGTGTGTATTCTTCTCTTCTATTACCACTTGTCTGGCAAGTGTGAAGGAACCGGACTCACTCGTGTCCACAGCCTATGAGTACACACATGCATGTTCTGTGGCTCAGTCGTTAGACACAATCACAGGAAGCATAACTTACACACACTAAACACAAAAGTATGGAAGCAGCTAGGAATGCAAAAAGAAGGAATGTACCTGACTTGAGATCAGAAAGCTACTTTCAGGCCTTTTTTGGGGAGTTCATTGTACACTTATTTCCTTTATTTAGATAGCTCCAAGCTAAAAGTCATGTAGCTTACAGGTTTGGTAGCAGCAATGTTCTCTCCTACCAACTTGTGCTGTGGCATTGGAAACTCCAGACTCAGTCTAAACTTCACTGAGCTATCACCGCTGGAAGAGGGGCCCAGTACCTGCTGAAGCCCACAGAGTCAACAGAGGCTGACAATAAACTAGTATCTGCACTCATGAGTGTGTATTCCTTTTCCCCTAGACTTTCATTCTGGGGCAAAGTAAAAACCCACAGCTCCTAGATAATACACTTCACTATAGATGTTTTCATCATTTGCTTTTCTCTTCCAGGCTCTTTTAGAGCCTTTTTTTCCCCTTGTTTCTGGCCCAGAAGACTTGCCTAGTTAGGCAGAAAGGAAAATCTCACAAATGCTGCATACATGCCATGAAGTTTCACACAGATAGATTGCACTATATTTAATTCCAAAGCTTTTAAAACTGACTACTATTCATTAGTGTCTACACATGGGTACATGTCCCAGCTTGAACTGCTTAAAACCATTTCCTAAGCACAGGATTTTTGCCAACCCTCAGCGTACAACTACCATTTTTCTACTTATGCAGTGCTTTCTTCTATAATCAACTTATGGGTGAAATACTGTATATACATTTCCAAAGTAATTCTTCCTCAAGATTGGTCTTCAGATTCCACCATATCAGCCAAAAGCTGTTCTGCTCACTATCGTTTTCTACTTGCTAATTAATTAGAGAAAGTCACAAGAAATACCAGCTAAGTATTTTTGGGGGGCTTAATGAATGAGTCTATTAATTTAAGAAGATTTAACAATTATGTATTCTCTAATATTGATTTCCACTAAATCCTATCTGGAAATTAAGAAGATTGATAATAAAACCTTTTATTTAATTCCACTACAATATATCTAATGAATAAATTGGCTGCATGCACATCCTCAGAACTAGACTCGTTTAGCAATAAATGGTGCAACACAAAGGAGCACATTGTAATTGAAATTAAGGACGGTGAAAAGCAGGTGTAGGCTGAACTCAGTAATACGCTAATCAAGCACAATGGAAAAAGGAAATTTTATGTGGTGTTGATTTTTTTTTTCCCCTCTGGCATTCATAGAATTTAATTTTCCAACTACTTTTCTTACTTTTGTGTAGCCAGCTCCTGTTTGTTGGGCTCCTCAGCCAGTTGTTTCCCAATGAAAAAAATCTCATGTACACAGCAGGACACTGTGAGCTGAATCCAGTCAGGCTAAAAAAAAAAAAAAAA